>VZTT01033474.1:0-19090 GCA_013400855.1 Buphagus erythrorhynchus | reverse complement strand
GCGCGTTTTCTTCACGGCCCAAATTATTACAGGATCCAGATGTGCTCAAAGGCACATCTGCAGTGTGCATAGGCCTGTAGACTCTCCAGCCCTTTCCTAACCCTGCTGAGGCCATTCCTGCCTGCTGTGCTGCCCAGCACACAAGCCTTCCCTTGCCCGAGCCCTGCAGAAAAGCAACAGGACCTGAGGACATGTCACCTCACACTTTTATAAGCAGAGATAATCTTCAAACCAGGCTTAAAGTTAAACCTGTGCTTGAATGTCTTGTGGCTATGTAGCAGCCCTGGGCTCATGGTGGATGGGCTGTTTTCCTGCGTGGCTGCACCTACTGCAGGACTTAATTGAATTACAGCAATTAAGGGACATCAGTGTAGCTGCTTTCCATCCAAGCTCAGTCCTTCAGCTGGACAATGGCAACACCAGTTCCTCCCCAGCAAAACCCCATAGTCTGGTATGCAGAAGCACCAGTCAGTGCAGAATCCCTGCAAGCTGCTGCACAGCCCTGAAGTCGCCTTCAACAGAAAGGGGGGACAGCTTCCCCTCCATGCAGGGATTCACTTCTGCTGCCATCCTCAGCAAAATTCCCTGACCACTCCATCTGCTCACAGGCTCGAGTCCTTGTGCACCTAATGATGCTTGTGTAACATGGGCCGAACGCGTCCCGTCCTTGTCAACAGGTTAAGCCTTGAGAAATTTAGTGATGTTGGAAAAGAGCTGCTTGTGAACGGAGCCCTGTTGGATTAGTCCAAACAAAACACATGTGATGGATTAAAAATAAAAATGCTATTAAATTCTTTCAGGATGTGAAATTTAACAAAAGGCCTGTTGTGCACAGGATGGAGGGGAAACGCCAGAGTCGGGACCGGGAACTCATTTAGCCAGGCAGTTCTGGAAGGACCACCTTGGATTTATTTTGCCCTACTATAATTGGATTTTGCATGTAGATTTTGTTTGTGGAGTGATCTATTAATGCCTCTGTCTTGTCTCCCCAGGTTCCCCTTGCCCCAGACTTCCTCAGCGGGCACTCCAGGGCAGGCTGGGTGTGAAGGCTGTGCCAGAAAGCAGAGCTCTCCCTCCCTGCCCGGGGAGCCATGACCTTTCCCAGCAAGCAGAAACAAAACCCGACAAATTCCAGAAAGTTTCAAAATCACAACAGCAAAACCCCAGAGCATCGCCTGGGAGCGGAAAAGCCCTTTTCAGATCGACACTGGAAGCTTTTCGGCTCTGATTCCCAAAAGCTTCAGTCCAAAAATCACTATATTTTTCCTTTTTTTTTTTTCCCCAGGGGGAAATCTGTGACTCCACCAAAGCCACATGTGGCACAAGGGTATTGTCAGCCATCATGGCTCAGAAAGCAGGATAGAGATAACCCGTCTCTGCCCTGGCAGCACTTCTTGCTCCCCCAGGCTGCTTTCTGCCCCTCTCGCTCTGTGCCCAGTTCACATAATCCCTGCTTCTTCTGCCAGCTGGCTGAGAGGAGCCTGCCAAGCTGGAAAAGGGCCCAGGAGCCCTGGCCCACCACAGCTAATGCAATATTTACTGCTGTGGAGCAGT
Organism: Buphagus erythrorhynchus; assembly: GCA_013400855.1. NCBI lineage: Eukaryota > Metazoa > Chordata > Aves > Passeriformes > Sturnidae > Buphagus > Buphagus erythrorhynchus. The sequence goes on along the minus strand of VZTT01033474.1, from coordinate 17,536 downwards.
GCTGGAGCTGTGAGAATGGGCTGCTTTGTGCGGGGCAGCTGCGGCAGGGTGGGGGTTCCCAGGGGTCCCCCCACCACCCTCCTGCCCAGGGCATCTGGGGTGAAACCAGAGCTTCCCAGGGCACAGTGGAGCTCAGACGTGAGCTGGACATGGGCTGTAGGACGTGCACATGAGAGTGTCAGTGTGTCCAAAGGCCTCTCCACAGGGCTCCAGGGCCATCTGGGGACACGGGGACAGTCTCGTGGTGTGGGGCAGCCAGGTTACTCTCCTGCCAGGATGGTTGCTCAGATCCTTTCTTCTTGGAAAGACGGCAATAAAAAGTGGAAAAGTGGCCTGAGTTTGCAGGATCTCAATTTGCAGGAGTGAGAAGCCATGGCATGTGCCCTGCTGGGGGGGGGCTGGTAGGGAGATGCCCCCAGTGCATGCCAAGAGCCCTGTATAGGGACTCTTTTAGTTAATAAAGTGCAGTTTAATAAAGTGCTCCTGCTTTTTCATCAGAAAGAAAAAAAGCATTTTCTAATGCAGCAGGCAGCGCCCTGCAAACTGCACTCCTCAGGTAACTGTATTTTATTGACCAGCTTTACTGAGAAATTGTCCACAGGACTGAACTGGAACTGCTCCAGTGACTTTTGTGGGTCACTACTGAGGATGCCTTTGGCCTCAAGAGCAAAAGCATTGCAGTTTCACCAAGGATTCAGCTGCCACAGCTTTAAACTGGGGAAGGTGCTGGGCCAAGCTCCTGGGAAAACCCAGGCTGGGGGAGCTACAGTGCCTTGGGAAAACCTGGCTAGGACATGTGCTATCTTTCCAAACTTGGCACGGTGCCCCTCTGAAAATCTTGCTCTGGGATGTATTTGAGGTCAGCCAGGGAGGCAATTGCAACACAGGAAAGGCCATTCCCCCACAGTATCTCTGGGGTGGGGAATGTGCATGATACGAGGGGCTGGACCCCTGAAGTGAGCTGCTCATGTGAGAGCTTTGAAAGTGATGGGATCATCTGCATCCTCACTGTGGAATTGCTGCAATAGACAGCCTGTACTCACCACTTCACCAGCTGGAGAGTAGTGCTGAAGAGTTGAAGTGAGCTGAGAAATGCAGCTGGGTGGTTGGGGTTGCTCAGCCTCCATTCATGTTCCTCTGTAGTCAGTAGCTGCTATTCCTCCTACAACAGCCACCTGCTCTGCCCAGAGTAAGGCACCAGGCAGGGTACTCATCCACGAGGTGATTACCAGTGTGTTAATAACTTAATTCTGCCTCTGTGTCCCAGGTTTGCAGCCGTGTTTGCCAGTGGGGCAGGCTGGCTGCTCCAGCCTTTCCTCTTACTCCTGCTACAGGTGGAAGGGAACGACTTCTCCAGCATGAGTCCATTTGGTGCTAAAAACAGGAAATCAGTTTTCTATCGATTGACATTTCTCTTAACGTATTCTCGCAAGTGCTCATTAAATTTTCATTCAATTATCCCGGGCCGCGCTGTATTTTTTTCCCCCCCTCCTTTTCAGAAGGAGTAGGCGATAATGGAGGCATCCACCCCTCCCGCGGAAGAAGCCGTTCAAGCTAATTTAATCAAGGAAAGGCAAATCTTAATAAAGGAGGAGGGAAGAGCAGTCCTCGTACCAGGATAGCTGATGGTATAATGACCTGTCTTCTGAAGAAGCAGTGTAGCCAAAGCTCTCCTGGTGCCATTAACGTTCGATATGTCAGAGCTGAAGGTACCAGTGAGAGGAAAACAACATCATTAAGCAGGACACTCTCATGCTGGAAGGGAAGGCACATTTATATTCTGACAGGGGATTATCTAGGCAGCTATAATAATAGCAGGAGTAATAACAATAATAATAAATCATTATCACTTGGCATTGCTGGCTGTAGTGGGACCCAAGGGTGTGAAATGGCAGAGTTAAAAGGGCGAGTGGTAGACTGGAGCATCAAGAGGAGAAGACAGGTTTGCAGGGTGATCTGGGACAAGTCCCTGTTTGTTCCTGCCTCAGTTTGCCCAGCTGCAAAGCCAGTTTGGATCTGTTCCTACTCTGCCCAAATGAGCTTTTCCTTGCAGGAGCACCACACTTGGTGCAGAGCCCCCAAGGACAGCCTTTGCTCAGCCTGTTGCACAGGAACAAGAGGGATGGTGCCAAATCCAGACCTTGTCCGAGCTTGAAGGTGAGTTTGTTCTTGGAGCCTTTTCAGATCTTCACATAAAACCTCAGGAGAATATTTGTCATAAGGCTTGTGACAACAGCTCGTCCATCTGCAACGCTGACAAGCCCAGCCACTAGCCAAAATATAATCCAGATTTGGCTCCAAATGGCACATGTTTGGCCCACCTCTGAGGACCACATTTCAGACAGATGTTGTTGTCCCTCTGTGCAGCACTTTACCAGGGCAATGTCTGTGTGGCACTGTTGTGCCTGGCTCTGCTCAGTGCACAAGCCAGCGCTCAGTCTCGGGGAGATACACTCGCTGCTGTCGCTGCCTTGGGCAGGTCTGGCTCTTGGCAGAGATGGGGACCAGGGCAGAGCTGGGCTCTGGCTAATCTCCACAGCATGTCTGAGTGGTTACATGTGAGGGTGGGAGCCTCCCTGCATACGCCACCCTTTATCTGGGTTTCAAGGCAGCCTTTGATAAAGAACCACAAGGCAGACGGCGGCGGCTGAAAGGGATCCGGGATCAAGGTAGTGAAGGAAGACCTGGCTCCAAATCAAAAGGACCTTGGTGGCTGTGCCAAAGGGTCGGCTCCTGCTCGAGGTGGGATGGGGATGTTCCCTCTTCTTGAGAGCAGGGGAGTGGAAGGGGAGAGGAGAAGTGAGGTTGCAGGATTGCTGTGCATTCTCCTTGCACATATTTTGCTGCACTCATTCCCTTTGCTCTGCCTCCTGCAAAGACCTAATTTATCTCCAGCAATGGTTTGTTCTGTCCAGCTGGGGCATGGAGAGAGGAATGCCATACATCCCATAGGCACGTGGTGCTGTCCCGCAGCACGTCCCACCCCCTGCAGCTCACCCATCCCCTTCGCTATTGCCCCAGGTGTGATCTTGGCAAATGTGAGCCTTGAAAGGAGGGAAGAGAAACTCAGGATGTGCTCAAAGCAAGTAAGTGTTTTAGCTGAAGTGCTGAGAGCTCTTTCCCTGAGTGCTTGCGGTAAGCTCCATTACCGCCGGGGCTCGGGACCGTCGGTGATGTGCAGGCAGGGAGAACAGTCCTTAACGCCAGATTGGGGCTGTCTTTCATAATGCAATTATTCCTCAGTAATCTTGAAATGGAATACAATTAGGAAAGGAAGAGGGGGGAGGGTGTGCAATGGCAGTCAGGATCTGTAATGCATGGGCTGTGCTGTGGGGACACAGCCCTTGGCCAGGGCCACAGGCTGTGGGGCATCTTCTCCACACAGAGCTGGCTGAAGCCTTTACCTTCACAGTGAGGAGTAAAGAGGAGGGTTTGGGGCTCTTCTTTTCCCTTTCATCTTGAAAAATAATTAGTCTAAAAGGTGTTTCAGAAGAGGCTTGCAACCTTTAAGTCAAGCTTCTGAAGAGCATTATCAAAGCAGCAGCATCTCCATCTGCAGAACTCCCCCGGGTTACAGAGCTGCACTGTCGTCCCTGGATAACCCTTCCCAGCCAGAGGGATCTGAGGCAGGATGCAGGGATCATAAAATCACAGAAGAGTTTGGGTTGGAAGGAGCCTTAAAGGTCATCTTGTTCTACCTCCCTGCCATGGACAGGGACACCTTCTATTAAAAGCATGGAGAATCCATCCATGGGTGGATGGACTCAAAAATCCACAAAGAATTTCCTTCCTAGGACTGATTCTGGAGTCTCTGCAGGTCTATGTTGTCCCTATCTTGTACTCCTGTAGGCAAAAGCTTTCTTTAAAATGATGATTAAATGCAGCTGGTGTTGGGGGGTGAAGGATGGAGGAGAGTCTGTGGGGTTTGGGGGCTCCACATCCCTGAGTATGGATGTAGAGAACACCCCCAGACCCCTCTCTGACCCTAAAGCTTTAGGACTTTCACTGCCGGGGGAGAACTATGGAGCTCCTGGACCATGGGTGGCTTTGCTTCACCCATCCCTGGACAGACACTCCCCCCACTCCCAGACAGACAGCTCACCAGTTTCTGGGAAATCTTAGCCATGGAAAAAAAAATTCCCAGTCCTGAGTGACTCATGGGGGAGATAATTGCCTACACTGCTTGTTTTTCTTCCTATTCTGCCTAAAGAAACCATAATCTCCAGTGCCTGATACTGGGACACCACAACTTTCACCATTTCCCTTCGTTTTGTCTGAATTATTCACTCTGGGAGGATGGGGTGTGGAGGTGGGTTGTTTATCCTGCTGCCAGAGCCCCCCAGCAGCAGAGCAAGGCTGGGGATGTGCCTGGTCCCCAGAGGAGCCACCCCACTGTGTGGATCCTTTGGTGGATAGAAAGGGTTGTGCTGGCAGACAAAATTTCTCCCTTCACCCCATCTAGTGATTTCATGAAACCTGGGGGAGCATGATCACCCCTGGGGCTGATTCTGGATCCCACTGGGCCCATAACTTGTGCTGAAGTTGGAGCAAGAGCCAGAAGCACTGTGCACATCCATCCCCAGGAAGGCACCAGCTTTTTTTTCCCCCAGGACTGAGGCTGGAGAAAGAAAACAAAAGCTTTACAGGCAGCCCCAAGCTCACATGCTCACCTCTCCCACCTCAGGGATCCCAGTGGAAGTCCCAGCCTCAGTGCCCTGGCCAGACTGGGACTGTGGTACCCCAGCACCCAGCGCAGCCCCGGGTCCTCTGAACATCCCCCACACCGTTATAAAAGCTTTGCTGAATCAGATCTAAACCAGGCCTGGAAATTCCTTTGGCATGAGCTGAGCTGGGGATTTCAAACCACATATAGCTATTTCATTGCAACGCCTGTGCTTTCTTTTAAATATATATATGTATTTGGATTTGGGGAGGGTGGGGGTTCTGCTGCTTTCCTACCCCGTGGCTTTTGTAGAGTCCCCATCCTGATGCTGCTCAGCATTCCAGGGCTGCCCCACTCCCTTACTAAAAGCTTTTTCCTTCTGTCTGCTGGCTCGTTAATACAGCTCAATTAATGCTTACTGCCCTGGTGTCCAAAGGTATTGGATTCCCAGTCCCTTCTTGCCCTGCTCCATTGTGGGCACAATCCTACTGAGTACCAGGACTGTTACCCCTCTCTGGGGTTAAAAGGGGTTTTGTGGAGATTTTTCCATTTCGGGCTTGGGGAGCAGGGATTTCTTATGTGTCACTGGAGCAACAGTGCTGCAGAATAGAGATATATAACCTTTGTCTTGGCTTTGCCTCGTGACATACAGAGCACATTTAAACACATATCCTGGCTAAGTGAGGGACACGGGGTTGGTCACCCCACAACCATCACCCTATTTCCCAGGGGGAGATCCTCCTAGTGCTGCCACAGGAGCATGAACAGCTCTGAAACCACGAGAGAGGGAAACTGGGCAGGCAGGAGAGTTTTTCCAGGGTGGAATTAAGATGTAATCACTTCCACCAGAGCCCCTGCCTACCATGGCTGGGCAGGGCTCCTGTCCCACAGCCCTCTAGTCCCCTTCCCCGGCCCACCTCCATGGAAAACACCTTCACAGGGAGACACTGGGAGCTTTTAATAGAAAATCAGAAGTTTAAATTGGCACAGCAGCAGCTGAGGCAGTGCTTGGGGCCATGCTGTGCTGACAGTTTATTTAAGAGAAAAGAAAAAAAAAGGAATAAAAGGAATAATAATAATATTGAACATGCAAAGCAGAGTGAGGGAGAAGGGGGCTGTTCCAGCAACGATTCTCATTTCTGTTTAGGGAAACTAAGAAACACTACTCCCAGGCTCAGAGCAATGGGACATTTAAAGTTTAAATTGCATTGCTTTGCTGTTTGACTAGCAGAGGAAGTTTGTCTGGGGACTGGGCATGGCTTTAGAGGCGGCATTGCTGCCTGAGCTGGTGACCCAGAGAACACCTAGCAAGATCCAAAATCCAGGGGTTTCTCTTGGGATGCTCTGCCACAGCTCCCCAGGGCAATGACTTAAAATATTTCCCTTTCTCCACAGGGAAAGGTCCAGGAAGTCCCCAGAAACTCACATGGGCAGAATTTATCCTCTTCTCAAATTTCTAGACTGCCAGGTATACTTCTGGTAGCAGAGGGCGCCTTTTGAACAATTTCTCATTGCAACAACCACAAAAGAGAAGTGAGGAGGAGAAAAATGGGCTGAACTGCTCCATTTGCTTTGCTAGCATGAGGGTTCCCTGGTTGGGACAGGTTGGAGGCTGGAGAAGCAGCAGGGAGGGATGGGGCTGAGTATTGGGTGGGCTGGGCAGAGTGTCAAGCATCTGTGCTTCCATGGAGGGAAAAGACTCTCCAAAGAGATTTTCTTTTGGAAAGAGTTCTATGGTTACCTGGTTATAATTATTTCCTACAGTCCCTAGAAGCTCTGCCCCAGCTCAGCATCCCCCCACTATGGACCTGGACATCTCCACCCCAAATATTTAACATCCAGCCTGCTACCACTTTTCTGGTAGCAAATTCCTTCCCCAATCTCCCCTGCAATTTGCGGCAGGCAAACCTTGTTTGAGTTTGAGGATTTAGCACATTTCTGCTGCACTGATTTTTTGCAGGGAGGGCTTGGGGCTGTCTGGACTGCATTTTGTGTGGTCTGGCCACCCCCGAGCACAGTATCCCACACCCCACCACACCAGGGGCACCCCAGCATCCATCCTGCCCAGCCCCAGCAGCAGGAAGGCACAGGACCCCCACACCCAAGGATCATCCCTGCACCCCATTCCCTCTGCCTGTGCCCCTGCACATCTGGGGCTGCCACTGAAGCTCAAGGTCGTTGGGCTTTTATGTTGTTCTTTCTTTTTCCATTTTATGTGGTTTGTGGGCATATAATGGAAGGTGGATTCTGGATGGGTTTGTTCTCTTGCCAGCCTGAATTATTAATCCAGTCGGGCTTCTTTCTTTCTTTCTTTTCTTTTTTCTTTTTTTTTTTCCCTGTGGATTTTATTTTAGGCAATGGCAAAGTCACTGGCTGGCAAGGCTGGCCCTCGCACCGGCCTCTGATTGCATCGCTCACCGAAGCAGAGCCGCACCCTGGCCCATGGCAGCAAGAAGCTGCCAGCCCTGGGAAGCATCCAGGGGCTTATCCGCTGGTGGTGCCCCTGGCTCGGCACAGCCGGCAGGGAGGAGCCCGGGACTGCCCCGCACCTCTGTCCTGTGTCATCTATAGCGTTTTGCTGGAAGAGGGGGTTGAAGGGTGAATTAAAGCCTTCTCCTGCGAGGGGAGATGCTGCCTGTGCCAGGGACGATGAGCACGCAGGGCTGGGTAGCCATCCTCACCAAAAGGCGCTGGGCGATGAGGAGTTAAAAGCTCGGCCAAGGCGGAGCAGGACGAGAGCTGATCCAGTTCCTGACAGCAGTGTCATCAGCACCCTGAGCCATTCCCAGCTCCCCCAGACAGGTCCCTATGGAGCAGCCGAGCCCGGGGTGTCCCCATCCCTTGCGAGCCGGGATGTGCTCGTTCCCCATCAGTCCCGGCGCAGAGTAACAGAGCCCAAGTCCAGCGGGGCAGGGACAGCCCAGCTACGTGTCCCAAGGTGGAGGGGCAGCCCTAGACATCGTCCAACGCGGGCAGCGTCGTGGGGCCCCCCAAGCCCCCCAGTGCCCTCGGCAGGAGGCGATTGCCGGCAGGGAGGCGGCGACGCGGCTCTGGCAGCCTTGGCACCGCCGCCGTGGCTTTGGGTGGCCCTGGCCCACTCAGCCGCACCAGGAGCCTTCCTGGCTGAGCGGCCGCGGTTTGTTATGGCTGTTATCTGCTTGTCCTCCTGTGCACCCTGCGTGCCCCCTCCTCTTCCTCGTGGGGACCAGGGCGCTGGGACTACAGTGGGGATCCAACCCTTAGCACAGACCCGAGAATCCACATCAGAGGGAATGAGTGGGAGCACCCCCGCACGCAGGAGCAATGCCAGGGAGCTGGGGATGCCCGGCTTTGCCAGGTCTCTGCTTGTACTGCCGCTCCGCTTGAAAGATGCTTCCTTCGACACCAGCGGAGGGGGGATGGACGCGCCCAGGTTTGCCGCGCTCTGTCCCCGCCTGCTGCCCCATCCATGAGCAGGCATCGAGGCATCACACAGCCGGCTTGGCTCTGGGAGCACTCATTTATACCGGCAAGACCAGGAGAGGGTTATGAAATGGAGCACGGCCAAGCGGGCACTGCGGAGGGGCGGATGCTCCCTGCCATCGCGGGGCTGCCACTGCTGCTCCCACCGCACAGCGCTGGGCGAGCAGCCTCTGTCTCTGGAGTGAGACCGTGCACGGGGCTAACGAAGCCCCCGGCAGCCCAGGCAGCCCTGGAGCCTGCGGTGAAGAGATAAAAGCACTTGTTGGAAGGGGCAGCCAGGTGGGAGCAGCTCCGGCACCTCTCCGGCCCATCACGGCTCGGCCGTGCGCCACCGCCGGCACTTCACCTCTTAATTGGTGACTCCCGGCTGGCAGCAGCAATTAGAGCTCCAGCCCTGCCCTCCCCCGGGACACTCATTAACCACCGCTGGTTTTGTCCAGAGCGCCGGGAGCTGCGGCGCGGGAGGCTGGGGATGGTGACACGGTGCCGGCCATGTGCTGACCACTGCCCACCCTGGCTGGAGCGGGGTGACAATTTGTAGCTGCACTAATTGGCCCTGTTGCTGCCAAGTTGTGTTGACTGGAGAGCGGGGAGGTCAGCAGATACAGTCACCTTCCCTCCTTGGAGCAGAGGCTGCCTGTCCCCAGGGGCTTCTGATTCGCGTTTACTCTTTTCCCCCAAGCAGGTTCAGTAGCAAGTAAGCTACCAAGGTGATACTTCACTGTCAGCTCCAGCTCCAGAGAGGGGAAGGATTCAGCAGCCAGATGGGAAAAAAAGTTCCTCTCACTGAGCATTTGAGGCCAGATACTCACAGTTTTGGTTATACTAAAGCCTATTTTATCCCTTTTAATATGTAATGTTATTTTTCCATAACTTCTAGCTAAGCAGAATCAGGACATAACCCGTTAAAGTCGCCTTCTGAACTTGCCATTTGGTAAGACCTGAAAAGGGGGAAAATCAGTAAAAACTACAAGTGTGAATCCATCCCTGCCAGGTTGGGCACCACGAAACAACCTCATCTACTGCCTGTGGAATGCTGAGGCTTTGCTGAAAAACAGGGACATTGGTGTAGAAACCTGGGCCTCCAGGTGGGCAAGAAGGGTCCAGCCCTGAAATTATGGCACTGATGCAGCAGGCTGGGAAAGCCTGGTGAAACACAGCACTCGTCTTTCCCCTCCATCCAGACATCAGATGACTCCCCGCTCTGAGACGAGATAGCCAGCTCGCCGCGGGAAGCCATTGGCTGTCAAGGACAGATCCTGGTGGCAAACAGCATCTTTGATCTCGCCGTGGCTGTTACTGGCAAGGCTATCCTGTGGGGCTGGCTGCGAACGTGGCGCAGCAGGCTCCCTGCTCCCAGCCTCAAATATCTGTCTGTTCCGCTCCGGCCACAAACCCTCCCCCGGACTAGAAAGAGGGAAAATTACATGCTACGATTTGCAGATTTGGCAGAGATAAATCCCCACGGAAGGCGCGGCTGGAGATGCCGAGGCCGATAGCGCCAGGCTGAGCGTGTCGTGGGAGCGCCCTGTCCCCCGCCGAGCCCACCGCGCTGACACCGGGGCTCTCCTGCTCCCGGGGAGAAGCTGGGAAACTCCCTCCTGCCCCCCTTGGGGGTGGCAGAGGGCCAGGCCGATCCCGTAAAACCCTGAGGGCGGATCACTCCACAAGCAAAATCATCTTGGATTAAACGTGGGAGAAAAAGCAGAGCAGTTATGCAAAAAGGGTGGCCACTCATGTAGTGAGAGAGTTTGGCCTCAGCTGCTGGGGAGGGCAGCCAGGCTCAGCAGCATCTTGAAGGGGCAGAAGGGGTGGAAAGCACGGCCAGCTCCCAGCAGGGAGTGATGGGGTGGGTACCAGTGCTTCCAGCACGATGCTGAGCGGGATTTTGAGCGGGATGCTGGGCGGAAGGGCTGCTGGCTTTCGCAGGCTGTCAGCTGAAAGCCGAGAGGAGCCCAGGAAGGGGGGAAAAAAAACCCTGACGTGTGCCATATTTCATAACATGAGATGTGAAACTTTAATGGGCTCTGCGATATCAAGGAGAACAGGAAGCCCAAACCTGTACGTGGTGCATGAATCCCAACAGCAACACGCGATACCATCACACGCTCCTCCGCCCGCGGCGTCCGCCGGCGGCCCCCAGGCCAGTCCCGCCCTCCTGCACAGCACCAGCTCTTTGCTTAGCTCCAAGACATGAGATACGGGCCCGAAGAGCTGCGAAAAAGCAGCAAACAGAGTCCTAAATAAGAAGTGATGCTGCCCGAGGCCAGGCTCCGGCGGAGGGCGAGCTGGGAAAGCACCGCAGCACCCGGGGCTGGCAGGTGCGGCACCGTGAATTGTGGCCAGGGCTGTATTTCTCCGTGGCAAAGTTGAGCAGTAAATCCTGGACAGAGCATCTCACGGAGGCACCAACGGACAGTCACTGACAAAATTTATGGCTCAAAGGCAGTAGAGATATGCCATAAATACAGGAGGTGTGCAGGAGAGCTGGCCCCTGCACTTCCCGAGGGGAGGCTCATCCCCTTGCCTGTCCTCTTCTCTTATTTTGGTTTGGCAGTCAGTGTTCGTTGTGTTAAAATGTCCCACACTGAAAGGAGCTGGTACCTGTCCCTGGCAGCACTGGGGATGGCCACAAGGGGTAACAACGGCCTTGACCCACACCAGCAGCATCAGGAATAAAAGAGAGATGAGATTTGGGGTAGTGACATCTGCAAGCCCTCTCCCTGTCACCACCATCCAAGGTTGGCCTCTCCTGGGGTTTACCCCTCCGGTTGCATCCCACAGGCTCACTCATCAGTGACCTCCGCCAAAACCAAACCTTGTGGCTATTCCCACACCCTAAGGCCAGAAAAGATTATTTCAGCTATGCCAGCACTTATCCCGGTGAATAAATCTGCAGCAGCCACTACCTCTCTGCCAAGTGACACCAGCAGTGTCCAGTCAGGCTGGGATAGAGAATAATGTGAGACCTGAATGTGCCAGCCCTTGATGGGTGGCACTGGGATGCAGGCTGACACACAGGCTGCAAGCACACTGGGATCTCATTGCAGGTAAGGGAAAATGAGCATCTGAACAGTAGCCAAGGAATTGGAGAACATTATCAGTGGGCTGAAGAAGGAACAGGAAAGGTCTCCTGGGAGAATTAATTTGATCCCACTGCAGTGATTACACCCCAGATATCTATGGGCTTGGGAAGAGAATCCAAAAATGGGTTCAAAGGGACAAGGTGGAAAATTCTGTCAGAAATGTGAAGGAATAAAAGCAGCTGAGAGGGAAACTAAGCAACATTTATTATTAATTAAAAATAACAATGAAGAAATAAAAGTCTGCTGTTGACTTCACTTTGGGACTTTGCTTGATCCAGGATTTATAGGCCACGTATCTTTCTCATTTGGGGAAGACTGGCAGACCTGTGCCCTAACCCATTGCATGAGGCAGCTGTGGGTACCACACATCTGCTTTCCTGGGCACAGCTGATGCTTCCTCCTGGAAACCACATCGGGAGCAAAATCTGAGCCTGGGATGAGAAGTGATCCCATCCACCAGTGACAGTCACCACATTATGATGGGGCAGCTACAGCTGTGACCTTGAGCCAACAGCCTGTTGATAGGAAATCGCAATTCCAAAAGGGAACATGCTCCTCTGGCCCAGAATTCTGATGACGACAGCAGAGCCTCAGTGAGCTCATCCCGACAGACATTTCTGTCCAAAGGTGGAGGTTCGTTTCCAAAGGTCTGCATGTTCACAAGTCACGGTGAGGAAGAATAAAGCCACGAAAGAGATTCCAGGCGGGAATGCGGACCCAGCAGAGCTTCTGCTGCAGGGGCTGAGAGAGGCACAGTGCTCCGGGGCTGGAATCGATCTGTGCTGGGACAGCAGCAGAGCTCAGGTTCCAAAAACCCTAAAGCCTTGTTCGGCAAGCGAGAAGACCGCGGACAGATCCCGGCTCAGCCCCACGCGTGCAGCACCCCCGGAGCACAGCTCTCGGGGCAGGGGGGTTAATTACACATTAATTACACACCCCCAAAATTAATTAACCCCCCCAGCCCCGCCGCTCCCCGGGACCGCTCGCGGGCGCTGCCCCGCCGCGACCCCTGGCGGCCGAGCGGGGAACGGCCCCGGGTCCGCGGCGGCTCCGAACCCCCGAAACCCGAACCCGGTCCAGGGAGCCCCGAGCGGCTCCGAAACCCCGAACCCGGTCCAGAGAGCCCCGAGCGGCTCCAGCGCTCCTGCCGGCCTTTTAGGAAAGGTCTTCCGCCACGTCCATCAGCATTTGAAAGCTCTTTAATGTCTGGGCTACTCCCTGTTGAGTTGTAAATAATTTTTTCCAGAACTGAATATTGTTTACTAACATGTTATTGGGGCCTTTTTTTCCAAAGAGGGATGTGGCTTGGACACGGATGGCGACAGCTCAGCCGGGGCTCTGGACCACGTTCAATGACTGATCAGACACTCTTTGTAATTCATTTACCTTATTCAGAGTGAAACTTTGCAGTTTAGAAACAAAACATTGTCTCCCCTCGGTCTCAATATTTTATTCACCATTTTCTTACGTTCTATCCTGATTTCAGCTTCTAATCAGAGGGGTTTGGATCTGGGTTTAACACATGCACTGCTCATGCCTCAGTATTTGCAGTGTTACACACCAGCATCTGCTGGGATGGCCCCAGACACCTCAGGAGTGGGAGATCCCCTGCTCTGCTGGGACCTCACCTGCAGTGCTGTGCCCAGCTCTGCAACCCCAGCACAAGAGCACATGGATCTGCTGGAGTAGTCCAGAGGAAGCCACAAAGATGCTCTGAAGGATGGAGCACCTCTTCTTCCAGAGACAGGCTGAGAGGGCTGCAGGTGTGCAGCCTGGAGAAGAGAAGGCTCGAGGGACACCTTAGAGCCCCTTCCAGTACCTAAAGGGGCTCCAAGAGAGCTGGAGAAGTACTTTTGACAGGGGCATGGAGTGACAGGACAAGGGAGAATGGCTTCAAACTGACACAGGGCAGGATTAGATTGGGTATTAGGAAGAAATTCTTCCCTGTGAGGATGGTGAGGCACTGGTTGCTCAGACAAGCTGTGGCTGTCCCATCCCTGGAAGTGTCCAAGGCCAGGTTGGACAGGGCTCTGGGCAACCTGGTCTAGTGAAAGGCATCCATGCCCAAGGCAGGGGAGTGGACTGGATGATATTTAGGGTCCCTTCCAACCCAAAACATTCTAGAATTCTATGACTGTATGCCATGTTTCCTCAGCCTCCTGGGATCCAGAGAAACCCCGAGGAGCCAGGTTGTTTCTTTTGCCTGTGTAAAGCAGAGCCCAGATGCCCAAGCACACAAGCACTGGCTGCTGGGGCATCATCGGAGAAGTAGCAGTGCTGCAACGTGACACTGGGAAATTATACAGTCAACAGAGCTGCTCTAATGAGAAAATGAACCAGACATCATATGGTGTTGATTTAGTGCTCAAGTATGAAGAATAGGGGAAAGGGAGGAAAATAATGCCAAACCAACCTCAACCCCCCAGGAGTTTATGAAGGCACTTTGTGCAAACACGCTGCTTTTACCCTGAGGAGCAAACAGTGCTGCTCCCCGGGCCTGTTCCAGGCTGCAATTAATCTGGTTCTGGCAAATCAGAAGCAAAGTCCCCAACTCTATTAAGAGCCACCTCTTGTGGCATCTTGAACGTCTGAGCAGCTCAACACTGCTTTGTAAAAGGCTGGTGAGGATGAAGGAAATGAAAGCGTCATTCAGCATGACGCCATTCAGCTCTTCCTCACAGGAGCTGTAATGATGCTTTTGTCATTTGAGGCACCTGATCAGCTTCCAGAAGTATGGGCTGGCATCTCCCTCAGAAACTTTTGAAATCTTCATGCTTTTTTCTAAAAATTGTGTGTTTGGGATCCAGTGAGAGCTGGTCTTGCTGGGGGATGCAAGAGACTGTGACTACCTTTCGCCTCCTATGGCTACAAAAACCAAACATCTCTTGTAAGGAGTTCTAGGGCTGGTGTCTAAAGATAAAAATGAAGCCTACTTTGGTATCTTTTAGAAAACTGAGTGCCAGCTGTTAGCAAAGCAAGTGCATCCCACAGCCGGGCTCCAGGCTATTAAGCTGAGTAGCTTTCCTGAGCAACATAACCTCAAATCTTCCCTATACCAGGGTGGATCTGCCCTACCCAAGACTATGACTGTAAGGAGCTGCAGAAGGCTCTGGGTTTTAATCAGACACCCAGTTTATACTAAATTATTTTTTGAAATCGTCTCTGTGAAAACTTTGACAAAATACACGTCTATCTTGAAATGCTCTGTGGCCAAGGGTGTCCTGCTGCCTGGTCAGCCAGCATGGGAAAAACACACAAGTTCAGCTAAGGCCACCCTGTAAATCGAAGCTGATTTAGAAATCTGAGCCATCTGCAGCATGTGGAGTTTGAATCTCCCACACTGAGTCCCCTCAGTGAAGGCAGAGGCAGACCTGTGTTTGGGGAAGACATAATTAGAAGAGATCCCAGATCATTAACTTCATTACTGCAGCTGTGATTAATAGCAGAAGCAGCAGTGTGGAGCATCACCAGGGAGGATGGATGTGGGATCCCAGCTCACTGGTGATTTCCCAACTCCACGAGCTGCTCTCAGTGGCTGGTAAAGGAATTGAAATTAATTTCCAGCCACAGAGCCCCATGGCTTGGTCCCAGGGTTGTGGAGTCAACGGAGAGGTGCTGAGGATATGATAACTTCGAGTCTGGAGCTGTTGTGGCTGTGGACACTGCAAGTCTGTCCCACACCATCACCTGTGCCCTCCTGCTATCGTAAAACACCCTTCATTTGCCCCATGGATAGATATTATGGTGCTTGGTTAGCATAGAAGATGCTCCATCTAACATAAAATACTCCAGTAATCTGCTGGGGATTTTTTAGAATTCATTCCCTGGCTGTGCTGTGGTTGTCACACACTGACCCCTGGCTCCTGCTATTCCAGCCACCACCAGCTGCTCCCGCTGCCCCTCCCCAGCTCACAGAGCTGAGTCTACATCCAGAGGGGGTTTCTTCTTCAATAACTGAATTAACATGCCAGCAGCAAGTGCTGCTGAGCAGCAGAAGCAGCCGGAGAGGCTCAGCCTGTTCGGAAGAAGCCGGAGAGGCTCCTGCAGCTGGGGGCGAGCGGTGGGGCCGGCGGGGCTCAGGCACAGCCGGCTCCTCCTGCGAGATGCTGAAGGTGGCAGCATGCACCGGCAAAAGCGACCCGGCAGCAGCAAACATCTTCCTCCTGCACAAAAACATCGCGACTTCAAAATTTATCTTGTTATAGGCCAGGAGCAAAAATAAATAAACGCCAATTCCAGTTATAAATCCAGAGAACTGCCACGTATGTGCAGGTGTGTGTGTTTGTGGGGCAGAGTAGGGTTGGTGCAGCTCAGTTATGCACACACACGCCATGTGCAGAGCTTGTGTTGATGTTCATCTTCCTAGGAAATACTCTGGATATTCTTTGGATATACTTCTTGCTTGGAGTGTTTCATTCAGGAGACTTTCAGAGGCTTTGGTCTTCACCATACTGTGGTAGCTCCTGCTCAACCCAGCTGCTCCCTCCCTTCACAAGACTTGTGGGCAGAGATTTTGGGTGATGGGAGTCTCCCCAGAAGGGAGAGCCAGGGACAGCACCCTACATCCCAGTGGGCAAGGGGACAACCACAGAGTCAGTGCCACCAGGGCTGCTGCCGGCTGGGCTCTGTGGGTGGTGGGGCAACAGAGGGTGACAAGAAGTGCCCATAAATCCATCTGCAAGGAAACCAGGCACACAGTGAAGCTGTGTTTTTACTCCTCCTGCCAGGCTAATGGAAAATGTCCGTGCTGCAAAATTTAGGGTGATATGGTTTGGGCATGGAATTGGGTTTTTATTTCCTTACAGTGCTAAGTTCAAACCAAGGAGATTTGCTCTGTCATGGGCAGTGCTTTATTTCAGAAAGGATTGTTTTCCATTCTGAAATGTTTAAAGATGCTTGGAGTTTTAAAGGGGAAGAAAAGTAGAAGTGAAGGCACTTTCAAGAGCTGAAATGAAGAAAACAAAATATAGTCTCTTCAGAAGCTTATTTCTAAATGCTCCAGAGCCAACACATTCACTTTTCATTCTGTCATTCCCAGAACAAAGCGCTCTTGCTGTTGATCAAATCCTCCAGGGCTCAGGAACAAGAACGACTCAGCATCCCAATGGAAGTAGCAACAAAGCTGTACAGATGCCCAGAACATGGAAAAAACCAAATGTGCCTCACAAAAACATATGACAGAGGCACCATTTCTGGTGTGACATGGATGTGTACATGCCCAAATCCCAGCTGTTGCAAGTGCTGCAAAACCCTCAAGTATCCCAGCTGTGGCAGCCCTGAGGCTCCTGGCATTCAGGAGACCTCCTGACCACCACATATACAGGGAGAATACTTGCAGAGATTGAGCTCCAAGGGATTAAACACCAGTCAACAGAAGCTCACCCTAAAATCCAGCTGAAGAGTGCAAGGATTCAGGAGAAGAAATCCAACCCAACCAAAAGCCCCTATAACCACCTCATCTGTAGTTTCAAGGTGGCTCCAAATGCCTGGTCTTCAGGAGCTCATTAGAGATGTTTCACTTGGCTTTCTCCAGGAGCAGGGATGGGGTGGGAAGCAGAGTCATCCCAGGCACAGCAAGTACCATGGATGGTGAGGGGTGGGTTCGGTGCTTGGCACACAGGGCTGCAGCAGCAGGTCAGTGATTTTCCCTGAGGACAGCCTCTCTTGCAATGCACAGCTCTGATTTCTTGTGGATGTCACAGGCAAGGATGCTTCCTCATCCCTGAGGATGAAAAACCATGATGGACCATGAGGATGCAAAATCCAGATTCTGCAAAACCAGGGCTCTGGGTAGGGAGAGCCATGGCCCAACAGGAGCTGACAGACAGAAAGGCTCTTAATTGCCAGAAGTTCCATTAGAGCTGATATTCACTGTCCCCCCTGGATGAATACCTTCCACCCCTCTGGGGGCCAGCACAACCTGGGCAGTGGCCGTGCACAGGGGACAGTCCTGGCTGGGACTGGGTAAGGTGAGTCCCACCTGCATGTCTGTGCTCACTTACCAAAATAAGGATGGCTTCACCATTTTGGTTTGGTTATCCATCTGCTTGTAATTTGGGTGGAGGGGAGGTTTCCTGGGAAGGCACTGCTCCTCCATGGGTTGTGCAGCCCCACTGCGGCTTCCCAGGGCACTGCTGCTGTCAACATCCTTGTACTTCACCAGGGAGGAACAAAAGCAGATCTAAGGACAGCTCCACACTCACTCCAAATTCATCCATTTCATCTGTAAAAGAGACTGCCACTTTCCAGCCTGGTCCTCCATCAGGAAATGCTCCTTCCACCTGATCTCCCCATTACAGGGTGGTGGAGCAAGATGAGCTTTAAG
>VZTT01033472.1:0-15589 GCA_013400855.1 Buphagus erythrorhynchus | reverse complement strand
CCCAGCTGATGGTTCATAAGATTTTTTGGGTCCTGAGTTACATCTTCTTTGGCTGCATTGGCTACAAAGGTGGTTTGTGAGTTGGGTTGGAGTGAAGCTGTATTTAATTCATGGATCTCACTGGAGCAGCCATGGACTATGTCATGATGTACTTATTGGACTTGAACCAAGCTCTTACTGCTTAAATACTAACCTTGCCCAGCAGTGCTTGTTTAGGGAAAACCACAAACACATGACAGAAGAGGTCGAGTACTCTGTGTTTTGCTTAAAAACGAAATAAGGAGTTCAGATCTTTGAGCATTCTTTGAGCTGGGCCCAGTATGTGGAGTTTTATTCTCACCGCCCTCGTGGGTGTTCATACTCTGTGTGTAACTCCAGGCCCTGCTGGATCCCTGTAGACTTTCCCTTTTGGTAGGGATGCAGAAATGCTGCTCCCTAGGAGCTGCTGGTGGCTGAGACAGAGCCCTCCCCTCAGCAGCTTGGCAAAATGTGTTTTACATTCTTCAAGTGATGGGGGGAAAAGGAAGGGCAGTCCCAGAAGGAATTCGGTGCTCACTCCACCCTGAAGTGTTGTGTGTGGTAAGTTCAGTTCTGCTTCATCTTTGTACTCCTCTTTATTATCTTCTTTGCAAAAACAGCCACTTTCTACCTAAAATGTCCAGATTTTTTCTGGTTTAGTCTGTTCATGGTTTATAGATAGTTGGTGGTGGGGCATGGCCTTCTCTAGAGGATGGTTGAGAGGCAATATCTATTCCAGGATGTTCCATAGGGAAATACAGAGGCCTAGAGAATCTCACCCCACAATTCCTGCTATGTGTCTGCCCTTGGATGAAATCCATATGAAGCCTCCTTCTACCCTCTTGGTGTTTTAAGGAGGCTCTTCAAATAATGTTGGCATATCTTGGGTTGTATCCTCAGCTGGATGGAGATACCTCAGATTACAGATGGCATATTTAAACCACATATATTAATTAAATTATTCTGGAGTCTTCGGGATAGAATGTTGGAGTCCAAATCTTCTGGGTGGTGTATGAAAAACTGGGTGAAACTTCATTGCTCCAAGTGTAGAGAGAAGCAGACCAGAAGGTTTCAGTGGTCTGTGCTGGAACTGAAAAGGTTTAAAATAGAGATTTGTGATTTTAAATAACCTATTTTCAGTCATTTTGAGTTTCTCTGTGCCCTTGGCTGTGCTTGGTTGTTGGAATCCTTGTCCTGTGTGGGACATGTAGTGCTGGGTGTGCACTGATCACTCCTGCTGACAGCACTGGGGGCTCCAGGACAGTGAGGCTCCGTCTGTTCTCAGAGAGCAGCACAATTAATTTCTGAAGTTGTTTCAGTACTTATTTAATTATGTACCCGTCTCCCAGCTAGAGTGTGATATCCTGAAGACCTCAGAAGGAAAATGAGAGCCTGGAATCCACTCTCAACTGCCTGGTCTTTGGAGTGCTGGGTTATCTGAGATGTGGGAAGCAGACCTCCCTTGTGAAGGACGGGCTGCCTGATTTTAGTGACCTTTGCACACTTTTCCAGTCTGTATTGGGAATAAAGAGGCTTCAGTCTTGCCTTGTTTGTGCATTCCTGAAGTGCCCCACACGCTGATTGTGGCATTTGGTAGCACAGCCTGTCCCCCCTTTGCTGTGACCTTTCAGGATGCTTTGGGCTGGTGGGCTCCACGTCCTGGAGCGTGGACAGCCAGAGGAGTCAGCACCACAACGTGGGTTGGCTTGGGAAGCAAAGACAAAGAGAGGGAGCACTCTGGGGCTGGAAAATGCAGAAACAGTATGGTTCTGTTTGTGGAAGGAAAGATGGGATTGGGAGAGGGGGAGAGGGGATATTGGAGGTCAGGGGAGTTGCAGCCTTGCTGAGTTAATGCCTTTATTACTTTGGGATTGGTTCAGCAGCTGAAACAACAAGCCAGAGCATAAATGAGTGTGCTTCCCTCTCTGCCCTGTTGGGACAGGGGAACTCCTGTCCCTGGAAATGTGCTGCAGTTCAGCAACACAGGGGCTGGGCAGGGAGAGAGTCTGGAAACACTTCCTTGTTTCCAAGGATTCCTCCTGGAAACACCTCCTTGGGCTTCAGGCTGAGAAATGGCTGGAATTGTGATGTACATTCTCCAGTCTTTCTAAGCTTCATGCTCAGGACTTCAGTTTCTCAACCCAAAAGTTCTGTACAACTCTTGAGTTTCTATTCAGTGTTTTGTAAATACTTGCAGAGTTTGACCTGTGGGGGTGTTTGATGTGTATGTTCATTTGGCATCCAGCCCTGAGTCTCTCCCAGGGTGCCCCTATTGACTCTGACCAGGCCACTTTGCTCTGTGTGGAAGCTTAGGGTGAGAATCTCATCCTGTTGGGGTGACAAGATGTGGGTGGACCCTGAGAGTTCAGAGGAACTTCCATTCTCCCAGTTAAATACTGGCTTAAAATGACATTTTAAAAATGATTAAATGTCTGTTGTGCTGCTGTTAGGAGGGAGCTGAATGTTGCTCAGAATAAATGCAAAGTTTGGTTACATTTTATCTAAATTTCCCTCTTTTCAGTAATAATCATTGCTCTAAAGTGAAGAGCTGGACTGGTGAGATGGTCAGTGGGGGAGAAGGACTGACTGGGAGGGAAAGTATCCTGCAGAGAGGGTAATGGAATTGCTTCCTGTGCTCGTCCAGCCTTGGTTTCAGAGGGCTACCAGAAAGGAGGCAGTGTGTAATTTTGGTTTCTTGGAGGTACATATCTGATCTGTGGGATCAGGACAGCATTCTCTTTGTCACAGTGGTTGTGTCCCTGCTTGTCACCAGACCTATGTGCTCTGGTGACCTGGAGATGTGGTGTCTGTGTCCCCTTTTCAATCCTGTCACACAATCAGTGGGAGTTAGAGATGAATTTCCCATTTATCTTTAATGCCAGGAAAGCTGCAATAGGTTAGGCTGTGTGTTAGCCAGGGAACAGTCTATTTACATAAGCCATGAGACCATTTGGGCATTGCTGTTCAAACTGTATTTTCTTCAATCACAGCACCATAAAAACCTCTTGACCATCCTTAGAGTAACATGAATCTAACTACAGCTTAGCATGTTTCCTGGAAGAATAGTAATTCTTGAAAAAACACTGTTTACTTTAAAGATAAATGTAACTATTAGGAAGTAATTCCAGATGTGTGGTTATGGCAGAATTTCAGGGATTATAGTCATAGCCTGTTTAGTGAATTACATGATTGCATTTAAGAGTAGCCAATGAATTTTTTTTAAATTAATTCATTCTTCAGATGGTCTGAATAAAACTGTTTGTTTTCTATTATCTGAGAAACAAGCAGAGCAGAATCTGGTCTATTTATGAAAGTAAATACAAAAGGTCTGACCCCTGGATGTGGCCTTTGAAAACTGTCTGAGAAAATGCTCTTACTGGTAGCTGATTTTTTTCTCCAAGCCATTCCTTCTTTTTGAAGATAATGCCAACCTCCCGCCCTCAGATTATGCAATAGGTTTGAAGGAATGCTTTGAAATGAAATGGTTTGATCTCTTTTGTCTCATGAGGTCGCCTAGCATGGTACCCATGGCAGAAGGCAACAGAGTTATATTTTATCAATGAAGAAGTAGTTCGGGAATTTACAGATTTTTCTCGACCCATTGCAGTGTGTCTGTGGATTCAGGGCCTGGAGAAGTTCCATGCTATTTATTAGTTCACCCCTGTGCCTGCTTATCCCTGGAATTCTGCTAACATCTCCAAGCCAGGTGCATGGAGCACTGGCAGATGAGTTTAAGAGGGTGTGGATTAACTGAGAATCTCCAATGCCTGCTTTCTCTGGTTTTATGTGCTATGAGGTCTCAGTTGTGAATAGGAAAGAAACTGTGACCTGCCATTTCTGAAATACCTTGTTCCCAGTGGGTTTATCCAGGCTTGCAGGATGCTGCTTGGGATGTTGGCAGCTGAAATTCCTGTTACCTCTGGCTCTCTGCAGAAAACATCATTCCTTTATTAGAGGGGTGTCTCAGCTTAAAGCCAGGCCAGGATATTTAAGTGACAAAGGTTGTTCCTGCTGGAAAATGGGCTTCCCTCTGTCCCTGTGCTCCGTGGTGATTTCTCTGTGGATGTTGGTGGGTGCTTCATGCAGAGGCTTACACTAAATCTGTAAATACATGTGTGTCACATGTCTGTGTGGGCTACACACACACACACAGAGGGTTTTCAGCATGCTCCTTCAAGTGCAGGGCTGGTTTCACAGGTGGGTTACGCTCAAGGTCATTAACAGTGAACTCCTTACATTAACGGCTCTAGGAAAATTCCGAACCGTTTCCCCCTGTTACTCCCTGGGCAGTTGCTGGTGTTGTTCCTGTCAGATCGGGACACCCTTAATGTGGACAAAAGATGTGCTGCTGTAGCTCATCCCAGCTGCAGGACTTCCATCCCTGCAGTCAGGAACCTGCAGGTTTCTGCCAGAGCTCGTGTTTATCTTCCCTCCCTGTTCCCGGAGGCACCAGTGGGTCGTGCTGGATCGGAGCTGCAGCAGGGCTCAAGAAAAGCAGTTTTCCAGCTTTTCTGCACTCTCTGTAGCTGGGTCTGTCTCTGGAATCAGGATTCTCTTGTGTTCTCCTCACCTTGCTTTGCTGCAAGGTGCTTATTTTTATCCCTGCAGCGTTTTCCTGCTTCCCCGCTCTGCTGTCCCTGTGGTGGGGAGCTGCATCCCAGAAAAGAGAGCCAGATGTCAAGGAGCGAGGCACTGCTTTTATTAGACTCAGAACAAGGATACAGGTTTTCCAGCCCTATAGGTGTGGGATAACAGGCCATTTCATGCTCAATTTAGCTTTATCTGGGATAGATTTTGCTTGTGCTATGCTCAGGGTGGGAGAAGTGATGAAGCACAAGTTAGAGTTGAATTTACTCTGGATCGAGTTGTGTGTGTTTCTTAACAGCAGTGACACAGAAATAAATTAAATCCCATGGCTTGCTCCATCTATATTAAATTACATGTCACTGCGTCCCAATTTCGGGGTCACTGATTTTTATGGTTGGAGCTGCAGCTTTTCCAGTGGCACATCTTCTCTTCCTTGAGCACTGGTGAATATAGAAAAGATGGAAAATGATGCTGCCGACCCGCCTGTTCCCACTCGTTGTTTATACGCTGGATTTAATTGGAATTAACCCTGATTTCAGCCTGTGTGCAGGGATCAATGGGAGGTTTTTGTCTAGGCCTGATGCTCAGTGAGGATCAGCTGGTGAGGGCTGTGCAGAAACGCGGCGAGCGGGGTTTAATCCTTGCCCCCGTCTTTGCTCCGTGCTTTTGTTTGTTCCCAGCTCCATGCCCAGCTCCTGCGGGATGCATCGTCCCCGCGACCTTCCCCAGAGCCAGCTCTCCTCGCCTTCCCTCGCTCTGTTGGCAGCTTCCCATGACTAAAGCGATTCCTTCCCACTTTTTGTGAAGGTTGAACACTCGCGCTCAGCCCTCGCTAACAGCTCCTTATGTAACAGCCGCCCCAGCGCCGCTCCGCTCCCGTTTCTGCGCCAGACACCGGGATTTGTCCGCGGGGAAACGCGGGGGCTCTGATATCCCGGGCCCGGACGGGGAATTAAGGCCGCTGGTGAGCCACGGCAGCCTGTCGCGGGCGAGATGGATTTATGTCGCGACATGCGGGTGGCGGGAGGGGCCGGGCCGCCAGGTGGCGCCATCGCGGCGGGCGGGGAGGGCCGTGAGGGGCGGCCCCGGGAGGGCCGTGAGGGCGGGCTCGGCTCCGTGGGCAGGGCGGCCCCGGCCCCGGCCCCGGCCTGCGCTTCGGGCGGCTGTGTGACTGCTGTTTTAATTTTTAAATTTTACTTTAAAATAAGAAAGTGAGATAAAAGAGAAGAAAGGACGAGAGAGGCCGCGGGCGGGGCGCCGTGAGGGGAGCGCGCGCCCCGCCCAGGTAAAAGGGCGGCCCGCTGGCTCCCCCTTGCCCATGTATTTAACTGAGTTTCTGGTAATTTACTTACTAAATTTATTGTTTACCATGTATTTATTGCGTTTTGCAGAGGTGAGGTGTGTGTTTCTGTGCTTCTGAGGAGCACCCTGTGCTCCTCAGGGTCTCTCTGAGCACTGGCTGGTGGAGGGGATGCTCCGCGCTGTTCCCAATGGGCTCAATAACCTCCTTCCCTCCTCCTCCTCCTCTGCCTCTCTTATACCTAGTACTGATAAATACATGGAAATCCTAATCAGAAAACAGAATAAATATGCAAGCAGCACCCTGAAAGAGGAGAAGCTCACCCCAAGGGTTGCGTTGGTGGGTGCCATGTTGTTCCTGTGGAGAGTTCAAAGTAATGCATCATTTAGTTGGTTTTATCTGGATTAGTTCATAAATAAATTGCCAGGACCAGTCACAGAGTCAGTATTTGCATATGGAGACAGAAATATTTCTTCAAATACTTGTTAAAAGGCTTTTGCTTGTCAAATGCTTATGTGGCTTTTTGAGAATCTGTATCTTTTCCCTGTCAGTATTTGCACCATTTTNGTGTTTTGCTGCACTATTCTATCCACGTTCTGCTTTGTGGAGCTGAACATGATGATTCTGGATGTGTGTATGCAGCAAAGCTTCTGACTTTGGTAAAGCACTTACTTTTTTGAGAATATTTGTTCTCTGAAGGAGTGGTTGGTATCTCACCTGTTCTTGAGCTTGCCTTTTTGAAAGGCAAGATTTTTGAAACCAAAACTCCTGAGCTTGACCTTTACGACTTTCTTCCAATATATATGTACCATCAAAACGATCATTTTTCTGTGTTTTTCTTTGACAGAGGGTTTTAGGAAGAATCTGATGGTGAGGAGAGGCTAAGGAGAAGGCTCAGGATGACGACAACGGTAGCGACAGATTACGACAACATTGAAATCCAACAGCAGTACAGCGACGTCAACAACCGCTGGGATGTCGACGACTGGGACAATGAGAACAGTTCTGCTCGGCTCTTTGAGCGCTCCCGCATCAAGGCCCTGGCTGGTAAGCAGTGACCTCAGATTTGGAAAAAAATAAAATATGGGTAACAAAGCTCTCCTTCAAAATACCTCCCTCTGGAAGTGTGCAAAACATCTCCTGGAAAAGAGGAATGTGGTAGGTGGAGGTAGTTGTCATGTGGTAATGAGTGAGGGGACTATACGTTCTTTCTGGAATGCTTACTGTCTTCTGCTGAATTCCACTGTCATCGGCAGTGGATCTTTTCTCATTTGAACCGAGATTGCGTTTGATCGTTGCGTATTAAAGGCTATGCATTAACCATACTTGTTTATAGAGCAAAGAGATTATGTCATGTCCTCTCAGCTCTGAGTCACTGCCCTGCAAAGCAATTTTTATGCATTCTGTAAGTGATTTTCTGACTTTTATGGTAGCATGCCCACATTTCTGACCTCTGAACAAAATGCCTTGGCAGTGTGGGACAGCCACAGAAAACAGCTCAAAAGTATGCTGAGCATTCTGCTGGTGAAATCTGAGCTCCAGGGATGGTTTTAAACCTGACACTTCATAAGGTGTTGAGACAGGTTTACTAAATCAGCTGCACTGAGGCAAAGGTATCACCTGTTCCATTTGTGATTCCAATGGGGCTGGGGCTGGAGTGCAGCGTGCCCTTTCTGCTCTCCACTCCAGCCCTGGGGATGCATTGGATGCCAAACACCTCCACGTGTCAGGCACAGGCCAGGATCAGGTATGGAGCTCAGCAACGAGGGAATGAAGTAGTTCATGCAGGTGGGCAGAGAGCAGATCACATAACTCTTCCTGGGGATAGTAATGCTATTGACTTAACGGAACTGCTCACAGCGTGTTAAATTGTGCTGCCTTTAATTACAGCAGTTCCCATCAGAGTGTGTTTGGAGTGACAGGGAAAATTCCTCACCTGGGCAGGGCTGTGCTGAGTGGGGTCAGAAACAGCTTGCTGTACCTGTGGTGATAGACAAAATGAATCTTTATTTTAGTAAATTTTATTTTAAAATGAATGCTTTATTTTAGTAGTTTACTCTTGTTTGAGGAAGAAACTGTGTTTTACTCCTGCCACGTTAGTGGTTGTAGGTTGTATCCTGTTCCTTGCTTTTAGTACAAAGCTCTTGAGCCGTGTTTGGGTCCCAGATCTCACCTTACTGCAGCTGCTTGTTCCACTTACTTTTATAGCAAGCAGAGCTCCCCACCTGAGTAATGAATAATAAACATGAAACTCTTATTTCAAGGAGAAGTAACGTAAGGAAAGTACTTGAATTATTTAGCTAGCCTAAAACACATACCAATGTCAAAGCAAATAATTTTGCTGAAGATTCGATTCAGGTACTTAAACATTTTCCCACAGTATGGTGTATTTATTTTTCTTCTGAATAAGCATTACTCATAGTTATTTTAATTTGATACATTTCCATACCTGTAATTCTCTGTGGTTGGTGCTGAGAATGCTGTTTGCTGCCAAAACTTGGCTTAGCATCCTGCATTGCTGCAGCACTGCCTGAAAGCTTAATCATGGTGCAGGGAGAGAGGAGTGAGGAGAGGTTTGTATTTCAAATCCAAAGTTATGGTTAAAGGCTGAACTGTGGTACTCCTGGAACTGTTCAACATATGTTTTCAGGTATGCTGTCTGGTGGGTCCTTGCATCTCCCCAGAAAGGCACTGGCAGGTTTTTTCCAGCTGCATCCTGGAGCTGTGCTGGCAGTGATCTCTGTCATTGTCCTCTTTCAGTGGAGACAGTCCTTTCTGCAAAGATGTTCTCTGATTCAGCTGTGTGTCACAGGACTGGGCACAATGACCACTGGGTGAAAGCCTAGTGCACACACAGTCAGCTGGGGGATGTCAGAGGGTCCTTCTGTGCTCTGCAACCCCTGCCTTTGGCTGGCTGTTGCACCATCACTTTCCTCTGGGTGAACTTCACTGCTCTCTGAAGCAGCAGTAGTTGTGTGCCACCTTTGGGATCTGGATCTACTGAACAACACTCCAGCTTGACTTGGGTGAGCACTGGCTCTTTGAGGGCACGAGCACCTACCCACATCTCCAAGACTGGGCATCTTCTGACAATGACATTTCTCTCTCCAGAGGTCATGGATGGGCTGTATCTCAAGACTGCCTGTGGCTGTCCCCTTGCAGTATGTCAGTGACAAGATATAACAAAAGACTACCAATGTCTTGCAGTCTATGAAACTCTCATGCCTCATTATCCCCTTGTCCTATATGAAAGATTTCAAATGAACACAACAGGCACTGGTTCCTTAAACTTCATCACCAAAATGCAAACTGCTGTATTCCAAAGTAGAACAGCCGTGGGCATGTTACACTGCCTGACTAATGGCTCTGCACTCTCTGTGGGTGCAGGCATCTTCTTTCCATACTCTTCCACAAGCTGTGAAGTGCCTCCTTGGTGGAGCTTCCATGCCTCCTTGGTGGAGCTTCCATCTCCTGTTCATTCTACTTTACTGTAATTGAAGTGAAACTTACTTCCTTTAAGGTAAACTAAGGTAAAAGAGTGAGGAAATAAGAAGTGAGGTTTGTATCCAGAGTCTGCTACTCCACTGTAGGAAGAGTCCTGATGGCCCCACATTCCATCAGGATGTTGAAATATTTAAACAGCAAAGGCAGGAGGCAGTGTCAGAATAATCGGTGATCGGAACAATGCCCCGAAGGAAAGCTCAGGTAAAGCAGGTATGATATAATAATAGTAGAAAACCAGTGTTGTTAGTACAGCAGCTGATAATTGATGCTATTGAAGTGGTCTGTGCACCATGGAAACCAGAATGCAAAGGGTTGTTTTGGTTTAAAACCAAAAAATCATCTGGGAACTCAACTTTCAATCAGAATCCAGATTTGGAGGGATATGCAACCAGATTGGTTGCCATTCATGTTGAACTAACTCACTCTACAACTGATATGAGAAGAAGGTAACTGATCCCTCCTTCGCCAAGTAAGGTATCCCACTGTAGGAAATCATCTTTCACCTGTCCTTGTTCTCCCTGGTTCTTTGGAAGGTCTTGCTGGAAGACCAGGTAATTCTACCTGCTCTGTAGGAGCCAAAAAGATATCATGTTTGTGCAAGATTCTTCATTCACAAATCCTCAAGGGTTGGGTTTCGTCTATCTAGGACCATTAGCTAACAGGATTTGTTGTGCAGCTCCTTGGTGCATGAAGCTCTTGCAAAAATCTTAAGAAACAGTTCAGTTGTTCAGCAGAATTTTTCACACTCAGCCTTTGGGCTGTGAGGTTCAGGTGTGCCAGGTGCTGTTTTCAGGTAGCATGAGAGTTGTCACCTCCAAAACTTTCCATTTCTTCAGTTAGCTAATTCAATATTAAACTTGGCTACAGTTACTCGCTTTTCTGCTCATTTGTATTTTGCCCTTTTATCCTCTGGGTTCATCCAAGTGACCACAAGGTCTGTGACTCAGCTCTCTGGCCCATGAATTAAAACCAGTTTCAAGGTTTATTAAATGAGAGGAGTTTCCTACTATGGGCAGGAGTGCATTCGTTTTCTGGCTTCACCCAACGGGCCATGAGCAGGTTGGGCACTCACTGGCAGCAAGAGGGGGAAAAAAGCATTGAAATTGTTCCTGAAGTTACACTATTGAAAAAGTTTTCTTTTTAATGTAGTGGAATAGCCATTTCATAAGGTTAAAAAAATTAGAGAAAACTTCTGGTGGGAAAGTTCTGGTACCTTACGTAAGGCTAATTAGCCCCTTGTGGCCCTGATATTTGAGCCATTTCCCCCACAGCTCCAGTGCAAAAAGTCAGCAGAACAGCCCCACAAAGAAGTGAAAAGGAAGATTCTGCTTCTAGTACTCTCCAAGTATCACACCTGCCTGGCTCTGCTGTCGAGCATCCCTCTCATAGCAAAATTTCTGTTTCACTCTAAGCACACAGAATGAAGTTTCAGGTCTCAAACCAATAAAAAAGGGCAAAGTACAATGATGTAGAGCTTAAGAGACTAAACCTTGGATTTACTCTTGGCTTTGAAAGAACATACTGAGAATAAGCTCTTGCAGGGTGTTTCCTAAGTATCCTGCACCTGAGCTATCCAGGACTTGAAAATCAGTTACTAATTTGAATAGCAGCAAGTGGTAAGGAAGGAGAGCTCAGCATTATAGTGATGCTCCTAAATCAACTCGAAAGGGCATGTGAAGGATTCACTTGAGACTTAAGAGAAATAAAAGCCTTAGAGCAGTGAAATCTGCTCTGCACTGGTGTGGCAGAGCTGGTTATCAGCCCGTGGGTTTGTTAGAGCTACAGGCTGAATGCAGGCGTACCCAGATGAGCATGAAAGGGCTTATTTTGAAAAGTCTTGTTTTGCTCAGATAAAAGTTGATGGAATTATTTCAACAAAATCTTTTCCAAATATTGACCTCACCCTATGCTTTCCTTCTGGATTTTACTTCTGGAACAATTTCCTCTGTTGTTTCTAACCCTCCCAAAATCCTCAGGGGTGGGTGTCAGGAGCAGCAGTGTCATTTGGTGTGTTGTGTGTTGTGCAGACTTGAAGGGAAGGAGCAGGGCAGCAGAGAGGCTGCTGTACTGCCACATGTCACCTGTGGTGCTGGCTGGGACTCCTGACACACACTGTGCTCTTATCAGAGAGCAGGGAAAAGCTCAGCCCATCTGTCACTGTGCATTAATGCTTTGGCTTTTAAAGTTGCCATTGTAAACTATTTCTAAAGCAGACAGCAAAAAACAGACAATAAATAATACTTTGTTCTTAGTGTGTTTATTCTTAAAGATTATCAGTAGACCGACCCAAAAAGAAGAGCCAGTATGTCTGTGAAACATAAAATAATTTGCAAATAAAAGCAATCAACATATTTGATGATCGAAAACGTAGCTTGGTACTCAGGTTGTTTGTATCTTGCTGCTGTAACAACGTGATTTTTGGTTTAAGTTGGGCATGGTTTGAGGGTTTGCCTTCTCTCTCTTCAGAATCAAAGAAGTCATGTTGTAAACTAATGGAGGTGTGAGTCAGGTTCTTGGTAGTCTGATTAGATCCCTGGTCCCATGTAAGCTCTTGAGTAGAGAGCCAAGCTGCTGAGAAGAAGTCCTGCTGAATGTACCTTAGGAATTGTCTGGAACTGTGCGTGCTTGTCTGCTCCATGGACAGGATTTATGAGTACTCAGTAACCGAGTGGTGCAGGACAGTGGTTGCATCCTGGTGAATGACTGTAATCTGGCACGCATTGTTCAGGCAGGATGAGCTGGGGCTGGAAAAATAGGCTTTTTGTTTCTTTGGGGACAGAGCAGGATAGGAGCAGTTCTGGCAGCCCCACTCTGGAAAGTCTGAGCGCTGCCGTCGTTTTGCACCTCCCCTGAAATCCTTTCAGGACTAAGCACTGTTGAGTTGGACACGTATACAGGAGAGCCCAGCATCCTGCCAGCGTGAGCCTGTGATGATTGATCCCTGGATCTTGGAATTCCTGTGCATTAAGCTCCTGGGCTGCAATAGAGGTCCATATCTGCTTCTCATAGTTCCTTGAGGAGAGCTCTAGGCATACGCCAGTCCTCATGCACAGAGGACTCTGTGCTTGGACAGCAATGCAGTAATTTAACAAAATAAGGTACAAGAGAATCCTGTGCTCTAGTTAAGATTAAATATAACAAGCCATCTGTACCCAGAGGAAGCCAATGGAAAGCTGATGTGTGTGTACTGACTCTGTGTGTGCATAGGTGTGTTTGCCTTTGGGATATTACCAGTGAAATGTGCACGGGGATAATCCTGCAGCAGGTCAATCTGCATGGTCATACCTGGGCATTTCAGTACTGTGGCACTGCACTGACTTCCAGAGTGAGCTTCCTTAGGTGGGAGCTATGCCTTCATTCCCAGAGCAGTACAGCACACTGCTCTCCTCTAGCCTACTCCAGTTTTCCTCATCCATTCATCCCCATGGCATTAGTGAAGAGCAAGAGCACCAGGGGACATGCTTTTGACTGCCCCAAAACACTGAGCTGAGTGGGAGGCAGTGTTCAGCATCAGCAGGGCAGGAGTTGTGAGGAGGGGGTAAAGAGCTCTGGCTGCAGCAGCTGCCCTGGGAAAGGAAAAATGGTCCTGGGAGACACCCTCCATGGAGTGAGTGAGAGCTGAGCCAGGCACTGTCCTAATCCTGGGATAATATGCTGAAGTGGACAATTCAGAGGAGACCTCTCAGCCACATTGATACCTGGTATAAACTGAATTCTCTCCTGGCTTCTCTGAGGCCATGTTGTCTTACACCAGCTGGAAACCTGACCAGAGGTGGCACTTCGTGGGAAACCTGGAGACTGAAAAGACTACAGATGTTCTTTGCTGTTGGAGTCAATGCTTTAGGGATATTTATTACAGAGAAACCATGAGAACCTTCATTGAGATAATGAGATTATTCAGCAAATTATCTAAAAACAATCTTAATGGAAAAGATTTCTTCTTTATAGAAACTACATGCCAATATTGGCAATATATATATTTTTTTTAAATTATTACTTCTCTCAGGGGTGAGCTTAGCTGTGGATGAATTTCAAAACCTAGTCATGAGTCTGTAATTCAAAAGAAGTCTTTCCACAAAAAATGCGTACGCAGAAGAGAATGTTCTCATCTCATGTCTTTAGCATCTAGCTAGCAGTGTTTCTGTATTTATGTTATTTATTCAGCCAAATCTGCAGTGTGCCTTGCATTTTTTCCTTCTATTTGTTGCTGGGATACTGCCTGAAAGCACTCCCTGAAGTATAAATAATGTCTAACAGAGCACACTGCAAAGTGAAATTCAGTGCAGGATTCAAACATGTTTACTAATTTCTGTTAACCTTGGAGCTCTTCTAATGGGGAAAGATTAGTGATGAAATCATTCCCTCGGATCAGAGCTTTGATTCTTATCTTGAGGTAATATCCTGGAGAGATATAAACCCAGATTGCCTGGAGACAAATTTCCTTGATGGGGAAGAGGCAAAAAGAACAGGAATAGGGATGAGAACCAGCCACGTAGAGAGGGTGATGAAAATCCACTCCTAAGTTCCACTTCTTTAGTTTCCAGCATTCTCCCTAACAGTTTTGAGCTCTTCTAGTGAGCAAGGCAATCACTACTATTTTTTTTGCCAACTGCTTTTTATGTGTATGTTGTATGAGGATTTTTTCAAGTTTTTCTTCCTTTATTAAGCCTTGAAGGCAGAGGGGTGTCAAGTGACAGTGTTTGGACATCCACTTGTATAATGTATTATTTTTTCAATACGTCATATAAAACTGAAGTCAGTTGCTCTGGAATAATACCTTCATGAGTTGGACACAGTTAATATTTGTCAATTGATCACAAAGCATTTTTGTGGAGAGAGGCAGTTTCCTGATGGGGACATACTCTGGCTTGTGGAGATTTGTAAAGATCAATGTATTCTGCTGCTTGTTTTCACCCAATTTCCATTTAGCTCAGGAGTAGCAGGACATTGAATTGTCATGCCTGAGTGATTATGGTGTAGCAACAGTGCATCTTCTGTGTTCCTGGTTAGGCTCAAAATAAAAATAAAATGGTGCAAAAGGGAGAAAAAGGAGGATGGGAATTTCTGTCTCTCTCCCATACATATAAACATAGATGCAATTCAGGTGGAAGAGACAGGAGGGAGAAGCAGTGACAATCCCAGCTTCTGAAAAAGCACATCAAAAGCCATAAAAAATAATTTTCTGCATGAAAATGAAGAAGTGTTTCCATGGCAAAATTTCACAGCCAGTGACTGTGTTAAGTGTGTACCTGTGCAGTGTGCTTAATTTGAACAGGCTTTGCAAGGGCTGTCCATCTCTATCAGGGAGCAAGCCAAGTGCATTTCATGGGCAACAAATAAAACCTGGGAATGTAGTTACAGCTTATCAGGGCTGACTTCCCTGTGTTGGTGAGCTCATGGAGTATGGGAAGCAGTACAGGTTGGAATGCAAACCAACAGAAACCATCATTTCTTCTGAAATATTCCACAAGTGCCTCCTGTAGCTCTTTCCTGCTGGCCTTCCTGGCACGTATTGACTCCTGCAGTTAGCAAGGACATGCTGTTATGCTGTTATATTAAAAGTTATATCAACTTCCCTGTTAATCTGGGACTTGTGTAAACTGAAACCCGAAACCAGGTGGAACTGACCCAGTTTCAGTAATAAATTGATATTCTGGCCTGGTTTGTGAGAAAATTCCCAAAGGTTTTGGTCTCAGATGTCACAACCTAGAGATTCACCTGGAGCCCAAAGCTGTACCTGGGACTCAGGGCAGAGCTGCTGGAAGGCCAGCCTGGACATGGCAGAAGGAAGACATGTAAACAGACCCTTCTGTAATAAAAATCCTTGTCTCCTGCTTTTTAATGGGCCCCTTTTCCTTGCCTTTGGATTGCGCTGGCTCTCCAAAGCCCACGTGAATCACAGAGAATGTAGCTGGAAGGGAGTGGGAGGACCCCATGACAGGGCAGTTGTCACTGACCTAAAATCCCTTTGAACAGAAACACTGGGATACTTTCTGCAATGGAAATGTTACTGATGAGGAGATCTCTTAGTTTGCTTATATTCATTTCGCCTCCTTGTGAGACAGTTACCAAGTGTTGCAGGACATGGCAGGTTACAAACTGGAGGGTTCTGTTCTCTCCAGTACCTGCAGCAGAGATAATGAGCTGGCAGCTCATTGCAGCTTGGTGTGTGGGCTGCTG
>VZTT01033452.1:0-24404 GCA_013400855.1 Buphagus erythrorhynchus | reverse complement strand
GTCCCTGTGCTGTCCCTGTGCTGCTGGGTGTGTGACTGTCCCTTGTTTTGTGTCCCCGCAGAGTCCCCCCCGGAGCGGTGCGGGCAGAGGCGCAGCATGCCCAGCGGCATCTCGGAGAAGAACCCCAGCATGGAGCCCGCGGCCACCACGCCCTTCCGGGTCACGGTCAGTGTCCCCCTGTCGTCTAGAGCTCTGGGGTCCTCATGTGGGTGTGGGGCTGCCACAGGGGAAAGGCACCTGCTCACCCTGAGAGAGAAACGGGGTGTTTCCTTGTGTGTCGGGAAATGGGTGCTGTTAGGTGCCGTTAGCAGCAAGCAGCTGTCAGATGTGTCCTGGTAGAGCAGCAGGGTTTGGATGGAGTCTGGAGCCTCACCTGGGAGACTTTCCTGGAGAGGTTTCCTTGGTGAGTCCTGGTGCAGTGTGTTCCTGTGTGCATTCACCTGCCTGCAGCTGCACAGTGTGTGCTCCCACTCCTACAGAGCGAAAATCTCCTCTAGAGAACCTGTCATTAACTCATGGGACACCAGCCAGGCTGGGGTTGCCCAGAGCCTGATCCTGTCCCAGCAGGAGCCTGCAGGAGCCATGCACTTTTTCCATGGCTTCAATCCCAGCGCTTTGAGATGTCACTGGTTGTTCATTACCATGACTAACCGTGGTCTTGGTGCTCCATGGGAAGGGCACTGCTGTGTTCAATGACCCCAGGAATGGGATGTGTCAGTGCTGAGCCCTGGCTGTCACTGCCCAGTGTCAGCACAGCGTGAGGAGTGTGAGCAGACTCCCCTCCCCACTCCCTGCACACACCAGGGGTCTGGGCTGGCTCTCGTTGCACACAGCTATTTTTATTCAGAGAAAACACAAATGGTCTTGCAGTGGCTTTGCTCCATGCAGATTTTCTCTGCATGCCACACCTTCTTTACAGACTCAGCTGCTGCTTACCAAACTCAGGGAGGCAGAACCAGAATTTCAAAAGAAAAGACAATGGTGCAATCTTAAAAAAAATAATCTGAGCACACCCAGTTCACCTGAGAACATTTGCACTGTTGAATGAGTCATGATTAGCAGTTTGGACAATGAGTTTGTTTAAGTTCTAGAAATTGTTCTTCCAGCCATCAGAACATATCGATCTCAGTGAATGAGTATCCTTGAACCTTAAACATCTACTGCTGGTTGGTGAGAATGGCAAAACATGATGGAAAAATCTGGTTTATCACAAGACAGAGGATTTGGGAATATTTTTCTTAGTGTCCCTGTAGTCAAAGAAAATAAAAAGCTGTTTATTCCTTTCCAATGGCATATATCCTGCTTTTTGGGTTTTTAGAGAAGCTATTCCAGCTTTGAGCAGGTCAGCCCCTGCTGGTGGAACAGCTGATGTGGGATGCAGTTCCTTGCTTTGAACAGCTCTGTTACTCGGTGTGGATTAAATAAGGGCAGCCATCACACGGGTAATGGATGACATTTGTCTTCTCTGAGTTCAAATCCACCCTCATCTCATTTCTCCCCTGCTCCCCCTCCGAGTGTCACTGCATTAATATGAATGGCTTCATTAGGTACAGTTGGTGCTGCTGCCCAGCCTTCAGCAGATGTCTGACTTTAGAAATATATTCTCCCTCACCTTCCTTCATTAACCAGAGGAACATTAGCAGTCAGTCCACTCCAGCCACTGGGAATAGTAATTAGTGCCTTAGTTTAGTGGTAATGGGATTATTACTTTTGAGCCTGCTGTTGTAGGTTTGGAAATTGTAAGCTTTTCATATTTTACAGCTGATTGTTCTTCCCTGACATCTCCATCCTTCTGCTGTTGAGTCTCCAAGGGCCTGGGAAGCTCAGGAGCCACTGGATTCAGCTATTTTGGCAGTGTTGCACTCCCAGTTGCTTTCTTTCATTTCAAAACTAGAGCGAACTAGGGTGGAAATTTGGGAACTTCCCTTGGGAGTTCCCTTCCCATACAGAAGTCTGCCAGGCAGGTTACAGATAATTGGGCATTGTGGTTTTTGAAAACAAGAGCTCCTGGTAGTTTTTGAATTATAGAACATAAACGTTGAAAATCAAGTCTTAAGATTTCTATATCTTGCTATGTGACTTAACTGTTCTTACCCCTTCTCCTAAAAGAAATTTTTACTGAAGCTTCTTAAACTTGGAAAAATCTCCTCTAGACCTGGTTATCTCATGCTGTACAAGAATTATTTTCCATATAAATCCCTCCCTTCCCTTCCGTGCTCTTAGAGCTCTGTATGAGCTGATGCAGAATGAGAAATTTGAGGCTCCAACCCAAGTGGTCCCTGAGCTGAGGCCCCTTGTCCTGAGCCTGCTCTCAGAGCCAAGTGTTCAGATTTATTTTAGTCTTCACTTCCCGTGGGCACCTGGCAGCAGCTGGAGACACCAACGTGTCCCTTCTCCATGGCCATGGGTAAAGCCTTGCTCTAGGAGAATCCAGAGAAGCATTCTGCCTCTCTGTGTTGAATTCCAATAGCTCGAGGTGTGAGATGGGTTAAACCTGAAATTTCTGGGGTATTTTGTCAAACTCAGGAAGCAGAAGCTGGGAAAGTCTGCTGAGTGCCAATGAAATCCCTGACTGTGCCCACCTTGCAGGGAAGTGGTGCAGGGGAGGATTTGCTGAGGCTCCCTGGGGAGGACTCACTCCCATCCCATCAAGCACTGCCATCTATTGACTCCTTCTGTTAGAGCCCGATTTACTTCATTGCCTAGGAAAATATCCCAGGCCAAGCAAAGTCCAAATTGCCAAAAAACTTGAGGAAGCACCTGTATTCTGCCTTTTAGTAGACAGAATTCAGGATTTCTCTCTCCAGCCCTTTAATCCTCAATTCTAGCATTAATCATTTGCTTTCCAGGAGCACCAAAAACACTTCAGTGCTTCTTCTGGTTGAAGTCACATTGGCTCCAAAAATCCCCCAAAACCACACCAAAACAGAGTTTTTCTTCTCCTTGTAACATGAACTTGTTTCCCTGCCGTTTTCCTGCCCGTTTGGGCTCAGTACACAGCTGAATTTGCAGTGATCCATCATAAGCTACTCTTACAGCATTCCTCCATCTATCCTGGTTTTAATCCTTGATAAATGAAGTATTAAATACTAATGGCAGTAAATGGAAACTCCTGGAGAGATGAAAGTGAAGAGCCCTTCTGCCATTCCTCTTCACTGAACATAATCCTAAATAATGGGATCCCAGTTCAAGCTGCTGTGGACAAGATATTGTAGGATTTTTTCCCCAAGTTTTTGCCTGTGCATAATACACTCTATTTTCCATTTTAATTTTTTTTTTTTTTTTTGAAAAGCAGTCATGTAAATTATATTATAATGATTTGACTTTGGAGAATTTATGTTCCTGTATTATGTGGAGAGTGGAATGGCACTTCCCTCGGCATGATCACCCCTCTTTAATTGAAATGTAATTGTTTACTAAACCATTGCAGCTCAAAGGGAAAATTACTGTCATTTTGGTCTGTGGCTGCATACATTAGAGTGCCCTTTTTGCAGGGATTGAATTTAAGGAGAATAGGAACATTATCACAGATGATATATAAACATAAAGCCATTATCATTAAACTGTCAGCTGCAACTGACTTTGAGTAACCAGTGTTAGAGGCAGCAAGAAATACGGAAATTACTTGGAGAATGTATCTGTCAGTTCAGTCACCACTTCTACAACAGGACATGTTTGGAAGCTTTGGGGTTGTGAGCATTTTAGGGATTAGAAGAAAAATGAGGTCATTTGGAGCTGTGCAGTTATTTCCAGTCTGCTTGGCAGAAATCAGGAGGGCTCATGTGGCCCTCAGAGGGGTTTGTCAGGTACCCCAGCACCCAGACCTTGTACCTTGAGCATCCTTTGTGGATGGATTTCCAGGCTCTCCACAAAGGTGGTTTGTTCTTACCACTCTCATTTTCCAGCTGGGAAAATTGAGGGAGGGAAAATTTAACTAACTTAAATTTGATTGTGCTCCAAAGCCCAAAAATATGTCCTGAGCCGAATTTCTTCATTTCTAATTCCCAATCCTGGTGTTAACCACTAGCTAAGCTATTCCTAATTACCTCTCTGAAATCCTCCTCAGTTTCAAGAGAATTAAATATTCTCCAAATTGATAGTGTAATGTGAAAATTAGTAAGTGGGTACCTGGACTCCCAAGTCCTTGTTCCTAGGGCAGAAATGCCTTGACTTTCTTACTTTCTCTCCCAGCATCTCATGTTGTCAAATTTCTAATTGCTTGTTATTTAAATTAGAGCCTTCTGCCTTATTTTTCTAAGTCATCTTATTAACATAAATCTGTGGGTATTTTTGATCTTTAATTTTTGCTTGTCCTTTATGAGGCATGAGATAAATTCTAGTTAAGGTATGAAGGATAAATTTCATTTTGAAAAAGGGAATCTTTTCTCCTACTCAATTCTCCCTAGCACAGGGGTTGGAAAGTGAACCTGACTGTAAAGATATTTTTAATTCTTTGAGTCTGACCTTGTATCTTGAAATTTTTTTTTTAAGTAAATCTGGAATTTCCAGTTGGTGAGTACTGGAAGGCAGCATGGTCAGAGATAGGAGGGACTGTCAGATTTCAGCACAGACCTGCAGTCCAAACCACTGAGGATTTATGATGTGCATCAAGCAGGAGACAAGAATGACAGGATAAAAGACATGGTGCTATGACCTGCTTCACTGAAAGGGGCTCAGCAAGGCAGGGTATGGATTTTTTCCCTTTTTGAACTGAGTATGTTCCAGGGAGGTCTCTTTGTCAGAGCCTGCAGCTGTCTGAAGGGCAGTTTTAGAGAAAAGAAGAGCATAAGGGCTCATCAGCAGCTTAATTCACACACAGAGGCCACTTCTCTATGGAAGTATGAGTGATCCTGGTGTAGTTTTTGTGGGGCTCTGGCCTGCTTTTGATTGCTGTCACACTGGAGTGGTTGGTCAGCAGAGGGTTCCCAGAAAATCCTCGGGACTGGGACAGATTCCTTGTGCCAGGAATGAGAAGGGAAGGAGTGAGAAAGCAGCTCCAAACTGCCCAGAAAGCCTGAGCACGTTTTTGTGCTGTTCTCCTGATTTCATGACTCTCCTCAGATCCCTCCATTCCTCCACTCCTGGGGAAGCAGTGTTGTAGCCAGATGAGAAATACCAACAGCTCCTGTGTGTTTTCATGGAGAGAGCCCATGGGAGGAATATTTAACATTTAGGCAGTAAGTAGGGCTAATAGGAAATGCTAATTCACATTTCATTCTTTTGATCAGTGTATATTGAATGATAATTACAGTGATAGTACTTGGCACTTCTGTAGCACCTTTCATCTGGAGCTGTTAAAGTGTTCTGCCAATCTGAATGAATTCAGGCTTGCAGGCACTGTGGGGTTGCAATTTACCATAATGCCTGAAAATAAATGGGAAACTAAGGCCTGGGAAGATTATACCACTTTCCCTATCATTCAAAATCTTTATCAAACAGCTGGGGCTGTGTAGTAGTGCTTCTGGTCATCTCATAAGGAACAAAACCAACTCAAGGCATCACTAGAAATGGTGAAAGTGGTTTAAACCAGCCAGGTGACTGGCCTTTACTCTCTAAAACATGTTTGTTTGGCATTTTTGTGGTAATTTACCAATTCAGTATACACTTGGGTGCTCTGGTGTATTTTTGTTTGAATTCCCCCCACAAAGACATAGAAATAATCTCAGATTCTCCCTGGGTTTTTCAGCAATGTACTTGGATCCATATCCATTTTTTAGAGACTTCCATCTCCAAAGGC
Source organism: Buphagus erythrorhynchus (assembly GCA_013400855.1). Classification (NCBI taxonomy): domain Eukaryota; kingdom Metazoa; phylum Chordata; class Aves; order Passeriformes; family Sturnidae; genus Buphagus; species Buphagus erythrorhynchus. The sequence continues at coordinate 18,667 of VZTT01033452.1, read as the reverse complement.
TGATTTGAACAGAAATGTTCATTTCAAAGCTACTACAAGAAAAAATGTGATAGTGTTTCAGTCTCTTCCCAGGAAGCCCAAGTGCAAACAGCCTGGACTAATTGATAGGCTGTAGGGAGGCAAATGGACCTGACTGGTTTCATTTCTGTGGAGTGAATGAAAGGCAGAAAGTAAACAAACAAAAGCTTCAATTTGTTTAAACCTCTGGGCGCTGAAAGCTCTCATATTGCTGGTAGCACAGAGAAAAGAGGGCCATTAGAATATCCAACATGACAGTGTGCCTTTAATTTGTTTCTGGGTCACAGATAAAGAATTGTCCTGCAGATATGAAAGGTAGGATAACAAACACATTCTATTTTCCCTCTTTCAGTAGCACTGACACTGTGCTTTCAGAAAACAAGTCAAAGAGTGGAAGGTATTATCTGAATCTCCTGGAGACTGGAACATGATTGCCCATTGCATCAGGACCTTCATCTCTGAACTTCTTCCACTGGGGATTTGTGCTGCTTTAGCTCAGGGATATTCAGTATTTGCTTAAACACTGAATTCATTGCACTGGAGTTCATGGAAATCTGTGTCATTGCCACAGTTCACCCTGAACAGTTTTCAATACATTTCTACCAAGTTTTGTTTCTGAGATAGATTTTTCTCTAGTTTAGACTGACCACTTCTCTTAATTGCCAGAACATATTTTGAGCAGTAATTTCTTGGTCTTTCCCTGTAGATGGTTCACATGGCACCTGTGGACTGTGGTAATAATGAGGGTGCTGTGACAGGAAATCCCTGCTCCATCCCAGCTGGCAGTGACCTGGTCCATGTTGCTCACCCCGTGGAAGTGGCTGAGCTTTAACAGACATGGAGGAGCTTGTGGCCCTTGGCTGGATGGTTTGGAAGTTGTTCTGGAGGTTTCCTCCTCCCCTCCACATCCCCTCTGGCACTGCCTCGAGTGAGGCTGTTTCTCCAGGTGGTGACACTGTTGTTCCAAAGCCAGTGCAGCTGCCTGGAGCAGCAGCTCTGATTCCAGGCTCTCCTGGTGATCGCATGGACTCAGGACACTGCAGCTCAAGAACCTGCATTGTGGCTCTGGGTGGAGCACACTTGGGAAGATGACAGTGATTTCGAGAGACTTTTTTCAAACTTTAGTTGCCATGGAAACAAGATTCCCTTTCTCCATGCTGTCACTTTTCCTCAGCCCTGCACTCTGATAAGCACTAGGCTGTGTTTGTCCTCCCCACACTCTTTTTGCCAGTGATATTCATGGCTCAGGCATCAAGGATCATTTGAGAGAGAGCTGGGGAAGCTCTGCTGCTTTTCCTCAGGTGTTCAGGTGTTCCCAGGCCTGGCATTCTGCCAGAAACTTTCTTGTCTTTATCTTCCTCCATAATTACAGTGGATCATATCTTCCCTGCAACATTTTTCAAAGCACCGAGGAAATTAACTCCAGAACTAATCATGTCTTTATTTCCTGAATGGCTTCGTGTAGTTCCCTACAAGGCTCTGCAGAATGGGATTCACCCTGAGCAGTGTAACCTGTTCCTGTCCCTGCCCTTGTCCCCTCCCTTCATTCCTGCCTCCTGCAAGGTCATCTCCATGGCATTCCCATGATGGCACAGCCTGGCCAGACTGGAGTACAGCATTAAGGTTACTTTACTTGACTAAACTCAAGGTTAATTTATTTTACATTTCCCAAGGAGTCCCATGGAAAAGGCGAGGAGTGATGGGTCCAGGTTGCTTCTGGACTGAGGCCGTTTAGACAGAAGAAGAAAAAGTTTTTTGCTGTTCTTAGGGGGTGGAGGAGGAGACCTTCATATCCCTTCCTGGGAAACAAGGGAGTGTCCCAGCTGGTGTGGCACTGGCTGTGACTGAGGGACACATGCTGGCCCTGCCCTCAGGCCCTCTGGGAATGAAGCCTTCCTTGATAATTAGCAACCAAGTCAAAAATAGTTAAGGAATAAGTGAATGACACTTAAATCTGCCTGATAGAATTGAAATTTCCTGCGGGGTGACAAAATTCTGCTTTAAAGATAGTAAATCCACTGCTAATAATCAGGCAAGAAGTAGTCACTGCTAAGACCCCAAAATAGGATCTGTCACTTGCAATGTCTGTCTTATTATTTTGAGGGATAAACTAGCAGTGAACTTAATTTTTACCTCCAGTTCTTCAAGGATATTCTTTTTGGTTTATATCTTTCAATGTGAGTGTTCTAAGAGAATTGTCAGTTGTGCTGCCTCACATCACCTTCCTCAGCACCTCAGCCCGAAATCAGACACGAAGTTCGAGCTGAGGAGGGAAAGGAGTAAAGGTGGAGAAAAAGAGCAGGGAGTAGTCTTGCCTTGGTTTTCATTTCTCTCTGAGCTTTCTTAATCAAAAAGCTTTCTGATCTGTGTGTCCTGAAGGATGGAGAAATCATGAAAGCCAGGCTGGTACTCCTGGAAATGTCGTATCTGTATTATATTTATCCTTCCATTGTAATTGTTCTCCCTTTTTCCAAAGCTGTAAGTAGGAGGTGAATCAAACTGAAATAGTCATTTTCATAAATTCTGAGATGAGGATAAATGAACTTCATCTTCAGTATTTGCACAATGTTTGGGAAGTGAGTTGTCTAGGGAGGTAGATAGGGGAAATGCAGGGCTGATGTATCATCTGAATTCCAGTTGGTATTCCCCACACCTTCACAAAAGTGAGCATTTTTGTTTGATTGCAGCTGTAATTATTGCTGAATACAAATGTTCCAATTTAAGCTGCAGAAATGTGGGGAAAGTTTTTGAAGCCAAGAGCATCTGCCTGGAACATGAGTTTCATATTTGAATGAGTAACTTTTACTGCAAAATTACACAATGAATCCCTACATTCAAAAGATAATAATATTTTTTTTTTTACTCTAAACACATCATCTACCAACTGCTTTTTAAAATTTATTGGCTTGGCAGCTGGTTTTGTAGAAAATGTGTTACTAAAAGCATACAAGATTTGTCAGTGAAAATGAGGCAGCTTGGTGTTGGTACCTTGCTGCAGACTTAGAGCTGGCCATCAATATTGTGGAAAATGGGGTTCTGTGTTCCAGTGTTTGCTCTGCCCCAGAGGTTTCAGGTGGAAGTGAGCTGGGAGATGCCTGACACAGCAGGACATCCATGTGCTGCTCCAAGACCATACATCAGAGTAGGGAAAGCAGGGATAAAACACACTCATGAACCAGTTTACTCTGCATCATACCCAAAGGTGGACTTTAAAAGGGAGCAGCAATGTAAAAAGATTTATGGAGATGGTTTTCTCCTCTCCCCTGTGTGTTCACTGCTCATCCTGGCGAGCTCTGATACCTGTTTTACCAGGAGGGATGTATTTGGGTGGTTGGAGGGCTGGCATAGGAATGAGCACTTGAGAAGTAATCCTGGCTTTGCAGCTTATCTGGGGATAGTCAGTGTAGCAAATCACTTGGACAGCTCTGCCTTCACACTCCCTCTGTGCCCTGCCAGAGCCCTCTGTTCTGACAGCATCTCCTACCTGCCCTCCTTTCTCCCTCCTTGGACAGTAAGCTTGTTGAAGCATGGATCTGCCTGAGGACTGGCTTTTAAAAGGCATATTCTCATTTCTGAGATTGAGAAAGAATTAAATTAATCTGCTTTGTATGAAAAAATATCTCTTTTCCTGAAATAGAAGGACACAATGGTTGATGCCAACTATTCCTAGACAAGTTTTGTACCTGGTGTAATCGTGCTGAGCCCAGTGGTCAGTGACCCACTGGAGCTGAAGTGCTGCCCCACAGAAACAATTCCAAAGTGCAGCCCTTGAAAGCTCCTGGCTCCTTAGCCCTTGGCAAAACCCCAAGGGACCTGGAGCAGGATGTTTCAGATTTTGGATACAGCAGTTTGTCCTCTGGGTTGGGGGACTCCATTGTACCTGTTAAATAAGGAAACTGCTCCATCCCACTGAAATCCTCCTGCAAGTGCCATCCTTGGCAGCCCTGGGTCAGGCTGTCCCCAGTTCTGCTCTCTTTGGGTGAATCACTGGATTTGCTCTTCAAGGTTACTTGCATTCTCCCTGTGTCTCTGTTTCTGCATCTTTCATCCCTGATTGCTCAATTACCCTCCTCCTACCTTCCCAAGGAATATTTATCTGTCTTGTTTGGATGTGAAATGTTGACAGTGTGATAATTACAGAGCTGGGAACAAATAATCCAGAGTAGTGTGGGTTTGTTTTAATAGGAGAACAAAAGAATCCAAATTGAAGAACCAAGTGATCCCTGAATAACAACAACTGCCAAAGTGTGGTTGTCTGGATTCTTCCTGACACTTGAATTCCTTCATCCTTTATTAATGTCCCACCTGTTCCCTGTCCATATTCCATGGAAGTCATTAGTGCTAACTGGAGAATGCAGACCCAGACTTCCCAAGGCTTCTGGTACTTCACCAAAGGCTGGGAAGGGAATCTTCCCAGAACAGAAAAGGAACAGAGTGAAATTCTGCAAAGAAGCAGTTAGCTGAAAATATCAGGGGGAATGTCCTGAGCTGAAGGCTGCCAGTCCATGGAATTCTTTCTGCAGGACAGTGGGAGAAGACCCTGTCACCAAGGCAATTTCAACAAGATAGGTAAAATCTTTATGAAAATGGAGCTCAAGCAGCAATCCTTAATTGGCCAGAGGTGGGAAAGGGATGAGATGTTGTGTGTTAATGTGTTCTGTTACTGCTGCTTCTCTGTGATTTGCTGATACTCACATGTGTGAGATTTGCCATATCCATAATTAACCCCCAGTGCCTCTCATTTGATGTAATTCCAGCTTTCCTGACCTGGCCATACCCACAGTGTCCCCTGGGTGACCTGGGAGACATCAGTGCATCTTCATCTGATTTTTCAGCTGGGCTGAGCTGAGTGTTTGCAATGACACTGCAGATCTGATTCATCTCTGGCCGTGGCAGGGCAGTGTTGCTAAGCAGCGTTTACAGCACGAGCTGGTTCTCACATTCCAGGGCTGCTTCATGGCCTGGCTCCAGACAGCCCCTCTCATGATCCTGAGTGCTGGATCTCCATGTTTATCCTTCTACAAGAGCACGAGTCTGACCACAGCACGTGGAGCAGCAGGACTGGAGTTTTTGTTGCCAGTTACCTCTGGCCACACCATGGGTTTGCAGCTGTTTTGTCGTTCCTTTGGGGTTTAGCCTAATTCCAAAACACTTCTATCTCCCAGGGGCTTTCCTCATCCCTTTAGAGTAAGGTTTTAGGGTAGCATCAGTCAGAGCAAGTGGTGGTTCCTTGCTCTGAATGAGACATCAGGGGAGGTTTAGATGAGATATTAGGAAAAACTTCTTCCTGAAAAGGATTGTCCAGTGTTGGAACAGGGAAGTGCTAGAGTCACCATCCCTGGAAGGGGATGTGGCACCTGGGGATGTGGTTCAGTGAGCAGGGTGGTGGTGCTGGGTTGATAGCTGGACTTGATGATGTTAAAGGTCCTTGCCAACCTTAACAATTCCATGATTCTCTGATCTGCTTCTGCCCCTAGGGCTCACAGGGTGACTGAGAACAGTCCTGAGATTCAGCAAATTAAATGGAGAAAGAGACACTGAGGGATTTTGCACCCATGTAAAAAAAGTCATGGGTTCAGAAGGAGAACATACATTCACCTGTGGGTGCATTTCTAAGTCCAGAGAGGGTAAACACTTTTGGTTTCCCTTTGAAGTTCACATCTCTCCTGCTCTGCAGACCTTGGGAGACTGTTGCTCTCCTTTTCCCTTTCCCTGGGATTGCAATGGGCAAATCTTTGGAGCAAGCTGGGGTTTGCCATGTAAACAGAACTCGGGGGTGTTGGTTGATAAACTTGCAAAAATGTAATTTCCCAAGGTTTCTGCAGCTTTCTCTTAAGTTTAGGGGTGTCTTCAGCCTCCTCAAGGTTGACTCTCTCTTGCCTCCCACATGCCCAAGTTCAAAGCAGCCCTTGTGCAGGCCTTGTGTATCCTGGAAATGCACTTTTTGGGGAAGGGAATTCCATAGGGGCCGTGTGCTCGGTCACCTGAACTGAGCCCTTCATCACACCTGACAGGAGCAGAGCTGCAGGATAGCAAAGCAACTTATAACTCCAAAGTTCAAATCAAAAAGGGCTGACAGAAATAAATGATATATGAAGTGTTTGAGGGGCTACAGACACTTCCAGCCCTGTGCCTCTAACACTGTACAAATGAAAAATATTTGATCCATAAAGGTCAGTTCTGTACAGAAATTCCCTTCCTGCCCTGCTTCAGTGCCAGGGACTGCTTGGGGGATTATTTCTGTTCTTGGGCTTCTGAGAGACACAAATGGTGCCTGAGCTCACCCTCAGGGTTGTTTTGGGCTCTGCATTCTTGTGGCAGCTCAATGCAGCCATGTTCTACAGAGAGAAGGGTAAAAATGTGCATTTAGATGTCTTAAACCTAGTAAGAGGCAGCATCAGATGCTCCCAAAAAAGGTTTCTCTTTTATTTTGAAAGCTAAAACTAACATTGGTAATTGTAGAAATGGGTAAACTCACTTGTTTGGAACATTTATGGCTATAAAAGGATGCTTAGTGTTGGCACAGCTCTACTTGTTTCACAAATACAAATATTAATTATCCATTTAGTGGAGCCTCAATAAGAGAGTATTTCCATGTGCTGTGCAGGAACAGAAAAAAAACCCAAACTAATTCCAGAATTGAATTAAGTTTAATATAAATAAATAAAAATTGTAAAGCCCAGGATAAGGATGGGTCTGGTAGAAAAAATTTACTCCCAGCTTTATACCTTTTCCCTGACATAGCAGGGCACATGGAGACCTGGGATGAAAGGCTGCATTGCACACTTGTACTCACAGCAAACACTTATTTATAGCAGTTTCCTTATTATGAGGAGTGAAAAAATTCCTGATGTCCTCTCATGTCCCCCAGAGTTGAGATTTGCTTGAACTAAAACAAAAAGATGTGGAAGAACTATAAAAATAACCCCATCTGTTCAATATTTCCTGTGATCTGATTGTAGGGCTTGTTCTGTGTGGGTTTGGGGTGAGAGCAGAAGCCAGGGTTGTGTCTGTGCTGCTGTCTGACCAGTGCCCTCCCAGTGTCCCCCAGTGCCCCCCCAGTGCCCCCCCAGTGCCCCAGGCCAGACCCTCACACTGCCCCAGCCTCTCCCTGTTTCCCTGGCTTAGAGAACACAGAGAGCTGCCAGGACTCTTCCAAAGAAAGCTGCTCATGAGGCATCCAGCCTGATTTATTGATATATCATTTTTTAAATTTTATCTCTATTGTGTTTCCATGGTGCTGAATTTTTACCTTTATAACTTTATTGTGTGGGTTCACTGAGAGTGAACATTATTGGTGTGGGAGTCAGCTCCAGACACAAGACTTGCATCATTACTTTATGTTTAATAAAACAGGAGCTCCAGATTTTGCTGTCATTAACACTCTGCTCAGTTTTGTTCCCCTCCCTTTTTCTCTCTCCTTTCTAGTTTTTTTCGTGTTGCCCCAGGGCGTGTGGAATTCTACAGTTCCTGCATCTCAAAGGCATATGGTGCTGATGGGTTTGCACATATGCTTTAAAAGTATTATAATACCAAAAATATTCAAACATTGTAATAGAATATAAGATTATTTTCAGGTTCTAGAGTAATCAAAAATGCCAAATTTGATAAGGAATAAAAATTTAAATGACAGTCCCACCTTCCTCTGTCTGCAGTGAGATGATGGCATTGGATTTTGGGTTTGTCAAATATGTAAAATAGAGCCCAAATCACAGCAGATTTGATTGTGCTGTTTTGAATTGTGCCATCCTGTTTTAGCTGGAGTTGCTGTGCTTGTTATTAAGCCATTCCTCAAAAGGATTTGTTTTGTTTTCTTCTGCCTTCATTCTTTGTGTCTTATTATGACTTCAGTCAGCTCTTGTGATTAGAGCGATTGTACTCGGGGCTTGGAGATGTCAGAGGCAGAGCAGCAGAAACACAGCAAGAAAAGCAAAGCCCTTGCACTTGAAAAGTGAACTCAGTGCTCAGGGGCAGCTCTGTGTGTTCCCAGAGAAGCTGTGGCTGCCCCTGGATCCCTGGGAGTGTCCCAGGCCAGGCTTGGGACCCCCCCAGGACGGGTCTTGGAGCACCCTGGAACAGTGGAGGTGTCCCTGCCATGGCAGGGGTGGCACTGGATGCTGTTTAGGGTCCTCCCAACCCAAACCACTCTGGGATTCCATGGTTCATCCCTTTTTCTTGCCAGGCTTGATGAGTTCTGTGCCACATTGCTCTGTGGGCTTTCAGGGATTGCATGGGGCCATACTCTTGACCACAGTGATTGTCTCTAAAGACCCTAAAAGATCTCTTCTTGCTCAGACTTCAGGCTGTGCAGGGATGAATTTATATACCTGGTACCTCTGCCTCCATTGTAAAGGATATTTCATGATTTATTTTAGCTGAAGGGATTCTTGGGCTCTGCAGATTTCTATTTTTTGTCATTTCATAGACACTATTAACTTCTGAATGAAATCTTTCTCAGCAACTAGTTTAACCTTTGCTAAGATATTTTCACTGGTAAAATGTGAATGCTGCCCACACACAGGAAGACACAATTCTGCCCTAGACAGCTCTCAATATAAACTTTAAAATGTCTAAAGAACATGCATGCAAAGGGCAATGCTTTAATTGCTGGAACTGCCAAGAATGCAGCTGAGCTAGAGGAGCAGGCAACACTCAGAGGGTGGGATTAGCCTTGTTTGTCTGGAGATCAGAATCAAATGTTGTTTAAAGTCATAAATGAAGAAGAAATGGATCATGTTCTTATGATCTCACTAGGAAAGCTCGGCGGTCACACCCCAGGTCAGAATCTCTCTCTTGTATTTTCACAGACAAATTTCTGTCTTTTTTTCTTAACCCACCTAAAAATTACAGAAGGTATTAATTCACACATTAGACTTTCTGATCTCTGATGTGCACTATGGAGGTGCAAAGTATCACTATAGCAGCATAATTTGTCAGCATTAAAATCTCTGACATCTCATTCTCCCAAGGAAGCTGGCAATGAAAACAGAAAATGGCTCCGTGTGATCTCCTTCTGGTGGCAACAAATGTAAAAACAATGGGAAACAGAAGGGAAGTAATGTCTTGCTGCAACCCTAAATTCTAATTTCCAAATCCTGCACGATTCATGGAACAGTTGTGGAGATGTGGAATGTACAATTGAGGAAGAAAAATGTCACCATTGGCTGCAGAAGGCATTTGGGTTTTTCCTGTCCAGAGTTCAAAGCTATTCCTGGATTGAAGAAGGGTCTTGATAAAATGAGAACATATTTGTGGGTGGGCTGGCAGTGATTAAGGAACTCCAATCTCTCATTCCTGGGCCAGAACCTTCTCACCAGAGGAGTTTAGGGCAGTATCAGGGCTTTGGCCAGTCGTGCATTTTGGATTTTCCCTTCACAGCAAATACTGGCCAGTATCCATAGCAGGCAACCAGAGCCTGATCCAGTCAGAGAACAAGAGCATGGAGAGTTGATAAGGATGAGTGTGGGGCTGATACCACGCTGATAATGATGAGTGTGGAGCTGATACCACGCTGATAGGATGAGTAGGAGGCTGGCTAAGGTCTGAGTACCGAGGGAAATATCTTAACAATGCTCTAGATAATGAAAATCCTCAAATTTGCTTTTCACAGCCATGTTTCTCTATAGTATAAAATTCTCTAAAGGTATTTCTCAGGGACAGAACCCTTTTGAAAAGGCCTTTGTTATCTCACAGTTGGCTTTGTGCAGTATGACAGAGTGTACAATGTGATGGTCTGTGTTTTATACCTCCTGCTATTTCAGTCATGCAAATAACTCCAGGAGAAATATTCAGTCCACACAAATGCATGTTGCATACCTCGTTTGTAAGTAAAGTGGCACTTAATAAATGTGAAACACCTTTGGTTATCTAGATGTTTGAAATGCTTGGTGCACTTACGAACAGGAAAGTCACTTCCATAACAAGAGCCACGCAGAGTGCCCAGGGAGATTTTGCAGCTTGAGAAAGACATAATGTGAGCCATGAATATCCGAGGTGGGGAAGGAGTGTTTAAATGGCATGAACAAATGACAGGCTCCATAGAAGTTAGACTGTGATTATCACCCTGCAAGACATATTAAAGGTATTAATTTATAAAAATGAGCTGCCAAGGATCCATTCCTGTATGGTGAGTGGAGAAACTCCTGAGGCTCCTGCCTGGAGCAGAGGGTGCACTGTGGGCATGGCTGGGATGCTGCTTGGTACTCTCACACTTCTTTCTCACACATGTGAGAACCTGTGCTGGATCCGTGGGTATTGCTCACATGTATCAGAACCTGTGCTGGATCCGTGGGTATTCCTCACACATATCAGAACCTGTGCTGGATCCGTGGGTATTCCTCACACATATCAGAACCTGTGCTGGATCCGTGGGTATTCCTCACACGTATCAGAACCTGTGCTTGATCCGTGGGTATTCCTCACATGTATCAGAACCTGTGCTTGATCCGTGGGTATTCCTCACATGTATCAGAACCTGTGCTTGATCCGTGGGTATTCCTCACACGTATCAGAACCTGTGCTTGATCCGTGGGTATTGCTCACACGTATCAGAACCTGTGCTGGATCCGTGGGTATTCCTCACACGTATCAGAACCTGTGCTTGATCCGTGGGTATTGCTCACATGTATCAGAACCTGCGCTTGATCCGTGGGTATCTTCCCCCTTTCCTGGGGCTGGGGAAGGGAAGCAGCGTGTGCAGAACCTCATGTTCTGGGGATTTGCCGAGTTCTTTATGTGGAGCTGATCTGTTTCTTTCGTGTGATTAGATAGAATGAACATGCCTTCAGGCTGCACCCCAAAATCCTCTTTAAATGCCCCCTTCTCCACCACTTTCTCTGGCCGAAGTGCTTGACCCTCTCACATCATTCTCACCCGGCTGTACATGCCGGCCAGCACAGTAGTATTATACTTTTATTGCCTTATTTAGCGGAGAGATTAAATGTAATGTTCAGATTATGTAGAACATTAACTCCTAACAATAAGCAAATAACACATTAGAAGCTTTGCTATTAAAACGTTTGGTGCTGGCTCTGCTGTGGAGCTCTCCAGGAGCCGTGACTTATGTTCCGTGAGGGAGGAGGCTCAGAGAAGGAAGGAGCCGGGATCTCTCTCTTCCCTAAGGTGGTGCCTGCGCCCCGAGCCCACGGGCGGTGTTAGGACGAGCTTTATGGAGCTGCATCCATGTAAGCGGAGCAGCTGAGCCGGGCTGTGCGGCCATGGCCGCGAACCCGGGGGGTTCCGAGCAGGTAACGGAGCTGTGCCCGGCTGGGCTCGGCTCGGCTGGGCTCGGCTCGGCCAGGCTCAGCTCGGCTCAGCGCGGGTGGTGTCTGGGCTGGGGCGGCCGGACCCGCGCCCAGCCCCTGCTCCCGTCAGGAGCTGCGATGTGCCAGTCCTGTCTTTCAGACGGGATTTTTATGGGAGCTGATGGTTGCCAGGGCAACGGAGGCTTCGGGGAGTCTGGCGCGCCGCAGCCCGGCCGGAGCAGATGTTGGCTGACGCCAGGCGCTGCCAGCGCCGCTCATGCGGGAGCTGCCCAGGACGCCGTGCCCGGCTGCACGGGCGGCTCCGCTCCCGCTCCCCTCTGCCTTGTCATTTAGTATTCTTGTCTCACCCCACAGGGGTTCCTCAGCCGTCGGCTTAAAGGCTCCATCAAAAGGACAAAGAGCCAACCGAAGCTCGACAGGAACAGCAGCTTCCGGCACATTTTACCTGGCTTCAGGAGTGTGGACCATGAAAGGTAAGGGGACGTTTCGCGGAGGATGTGGGAGAGAGAAGGAGAATATTGATTTTTCCAGCTCTTGTTAAGATATTGCTTATCTTATTCAGAGCAAGGGCTGCATCTCTGATAGAAGTAGACTTGGTTAATTGCAAGAGGGGTAGTTTTAATTTGTTGCTGAGGATACGGTGCAAGCCCTCCCTTTTCGGGTTAGATTCCAGGTGCAGAGAAGCCCGACTGCTCTGCTTTCTCTTCCCCAATAAATCCTAAATTGATGCACCAGCATATAAATAGCACAGAGATGCAGCAGCCAGAGCCGACTGATGCAGGTGAGGGAGGGAGGGGAGGGATGCTCCCGCGCCGGACTGCACCGATCACAACTGGGTTACACACGGTAGGAACAATACCGTGGAACAATAACAACCATAATCTCCCCAGATCCCTCTCTCCCTCTCACACATCCGTCTCCATCCCGCCGTTCTCTGCCGTCATTGCACGGAGATGGAGCCTCGGCGTGGGGCCGGAGCTGCTGCCTCTGCCTGAGCCATGACAGGAGCTCGGTCCAGGAGGGATGCGTTGCAGGGAATGTGCAGATGGATCTGATAAAGCATTTCACGTGGGAGAGCCAGTAGTGGAGCAAACTGCGAGTAAAATAGAGGAGAAATGCCATTCTTCTGCTGGTTAGAAAGTAGAGCAGCTCTTTAGTGGATTTGTGTGTATTTGTGTCCGTGTAGATTTATGTTAGCGTTAGCATCAGGCGGGCACCGTTCGAGGTAAATTCATGTGTAAATTCACATGCACATCAAGGTCATGGTCGAGGAAGATAAATTCCTTTACCAACCACAAACCAGTGGTTTACTTCCAAATGGAAGATCTTTCAACCTTACACAAATCATTTTGGGGAGTGACAGAAATATTGAAGTGCCAGGAAAAGTCTGTGTCTGAAAATTCCGCCAGGCTGGACATAGCCTGATGTAACCAGTTCGGAGCAGAGGCAGTTTAATACACCAGGATGGTACTTGAGAACCCATTGAGTAAATGCTTCACTTTGAAAAGCAATGACAACTTACTTTGTTTTAGCTGTACTTCCTCACTGGAGGGGCCATGAGCTTTTGAAGCTCACAAACAACAATTGTCAATCTGGATTTTTCCATTCCTGACCTATTGCAGCTTCCTAAGCTTTTTCCTTCTGGATTCTGCAAGTGAAGTGATTGTGCTGGTTAGTGCCGAGTAGGATTTCAGGGATTGCTCTCTGGGCAGACAGAGTTGATTTGATTCCTGTGCTGCAGTTTTCCCAAACGCTCGAAGTAGGGCACTGTGTTCCAGAGGGAAGCGAGCGGAGCGGGGTGGCCGGGAATGTGCCTCCAGTGCTGCTGCTTTGCTCGAAGAACAGGCAGATTAGGCAAAGGTTTCCCTTCTACCTGCATTTTGTTTCATTCTGTGACTTGGCAGAATAGGACATGGGAATTAACTGTTCTGGCCAGCCCTGCAGCCAGTTACTTTCCCAAATTAAGCCTTGTAATTTCCGTGCCCTCCCAGCACACCAGCCCGGGAGCTGTCTGTGCTTCCCAAGACCCAGATTACTGCAACTTCTCCTTAGAGAGACTTGGGGTATCCTGAAGTGCATTTGCAGTGTAGAGCTTAATGGATGGCTTAGAGGAAAGGTGGCACTTGGCAGCTTCGAATAACCAAGGATTTGCTTATATGAGTATGAGAAACTGAAAATGATCGATACCTTCATGATACCTGAGATTAGACCTTCTGTTAGGCAGGCATCTCTCAAAAATGCACTTCCCCTGTGATACACAGACATCCCTGAGCTGCAGGACACTGAGACTCAGAGGCTTTTGACAGCAGGCTCCCAGTCCCTCGCTGCCATTGTGGTGTCAGATCTGTCAGGTGAGCAGGAGTCCTCTGCAGGAGAGCTTGGCCTTAGGGACTGTTGCTCTCAGAGAGGTGAAAGCAAAGCAGCAGCTGGGCCTCTCAGTCATGCAGCGAGGCTTTGGTCACAGAGGATAATTTTATCTTTCTGAACATTCCCATCCCATTGTGTATGCACAATGTATATGAAAGAGCTCAGGTCTTTCAAATCATTCTTGTGCATTTGCTGCTGTGCTTCTCTTGCTCGTAATCCAAGAACTGTTTCAGAGAAGCATTTGGTATTGGAATATTCACCTCTTAAATATTTGATTCTTGACTCCATCTTGTATCGAAGCTGATTGTTCAGGAACCACTCCTCTGCTCGTGGAAGTCACCATTAGAACAGTGTTCTGTTCTGGAGCGTGGGCCAATTTTTGTGGGAATGCCATAGCAAAAATGAATAGTGCAGTAAATGCAGTCAAAACACTCCGGGTTGAAATATTGAGCTACAGTAGATTGTAAATGCTCCTGTTACTTGGCTTCTTTGTATCTAAATTGGGACTGTTCCTGCCTCTTAGTTCCTTTATTTTCCCCTTCCTTGCATGTCCTGTTTATCCTGCAGATGAATATATGAAATACATGAACTCTGCACATGCCTGTTCACACAGATAATGACATGGATGTGCCTTGTGTGTGGGGCAGAGAATGTGAACAAATAAATTTCACTAAATTACTGTGGGGTTCACATGGATGGATTTGGCCGAATTTTGCCAGTCTTGTGCATACTGGTTTTTTTTTCCTGTTACAGTAACAGTAATGCAATTATTGATAGTATAAGAAGCAAAATCAAAGCAAGTGTAACTCACCTTCTGTATGAGAGATGCATTAATATGGTACAATCAGAGTGTATAAATATGAGATTTAAAGGAGAATTGTGGAATGAGTGTTCCTTTCAATTTGTTGGCTGGTCATATTGCTTGTTAGAGCTAAAAAGGGTTCCAAGAAGTGGCTTTTTGCTAGCAGTGTCTCCTGCCTCCTGATTGATTACAGCAGCTCACTAAGTTTTTATCGTGCAGTGCTGAATGCTTGGCTTTGTAGTGGCCTCTGGAATCAGCCACAAATCAAGCATTTGGCAGATGGATTTTTCTTAATTGGACCCACATTTCTCCTACAAAATTTGTGATGGAGAAAATTTCTGTGTTGGACATGGAGCACAGGGAGTAGAGCCAGAGAAGGGGAGAAGGTTGTTCTGCTGCAGTTGTTAATTATTGGTGGGGATGTATTGCTGATGGTTTTCTTGTAGTGCCAAAGGTGATTTTACACCAGCACTGAGAGAGTATCACTGTGTGGACAAATGCCTTTAGATTGTCTTGATCTAGTGAAAAATGGATACTCTGGATAACTCTGTGTTCTGATGGAATCCCTGTACTGATCATTGCTGGAGACACCTTTCCTCAGTGCACCTAGGATCCATTTAATGCTACGGGATTCTGGATTACCAATATTTGTGATTATTTTGCAAGGTTTTTGTTTTTATTTTTTTATAATTCCAGGAGATAACATTCTATTTAAGCTTTTATTGGCACTACAAAAGCCTGAGCATATGGTTGATTGTTAAATGAGCCTCAGCCTTGGAAGGGGTACAGCCCTGCATTAATAACAGCAGCAACTTGCACTACTGAGACTTCCTCTTTAAACTCCTTTTTGTCTTTAGCTCATCCAAAATTCTTGCTTCTAACCCCCAGAGGGAAGAAGAATTGTACAAATCATCTCCTGCAGCACATTTAATTCCTACTATAGTGCCCATGCTGTCTGTTGTAGGAGCTTTCCATGTGCACAAACCTTATTTTGGTGCACCAGGAACTGATGAACGTCTGTGCTCCTGCAGCAAACTTAGTTTGGGAGTTCTTGGAGATCTAAATTTGTTTATTCCCAACAAACCTGATATGCCAAATATATTTAGGCACGATGAAACTGGTTACATTTGAGGAGAATCTGGCGAGTGCTGCATGGTGAAGGATGAAGAAGTTGCTCTATTTCCTCTGGAATTGGAAAGAGGAGTGACTCATCCTGCAGAAGTAGGACACTGGCAGACCCCAGAACCACCGAGGGCTTTCAGATCTGTGTGAACAAGTGCTGGGGAGCTGCTTCCTCTTCTGGCTCCTGCTTCAATGGTATTATCCAGGGAAGCTGGCTGAGTAGGAAACCCTACATCAGAGGGACCCTGGAAGGGTGGCACTGACACTGCACTACAGACAGCCAGACTCTGGTTGTGATTGTAATGAGGATATTGAGGAAACACTGTGCAGTCTGTGTAGGGGAACCATCCAGCCCCATCAGCAGTGACTGAAACGCAGAATAAAACATCTTGCACAGCCAGGAGCATCCAGCAGTCCCTCATGTGACACTCCATGTCATTCATGCTGGGGGTGGTGCCTGTCCCCACACCCCCCCACATCAGAAAAATCAAGATTCAAGGACAGTCTCAGAATTCAGACTGGCCTCATGCAGTACCTGCATTTATGCCAAGGCTGCTTTGTCTTGGCATAAGCAAATCAGCCTTTTAATGGGGTTCCTTTGCAAAATATTTTTTGAACCAGAAAGTTAATTACTGATCTCTAATTAGTGTCTGTGCTAAGAGGCTGGAGTAAAATCAGAGAGAGCTGCTTTGAAGGAGAGATGCAGGAAAAAATTACCATTTCTCTCCATAAACTGTGATGTTCCTCATAATCTTCTCATGGTATCAGGAAGTTTAGCAATTTTAAACAAGAGAATGTTGTTAATGGAGAGAGGGCATTTTGAAAGGACTTTTCTGGAAGGCATTGAAAGAATCATAATTTAATAACTCCAAGAGGGACAGAGATGGATTGAAAGCAACGTGGGGCCTTTCAGCTTCTCCCAAGGCAGCAGCAAGGTCCCAGCTGTTCCTTCTGTTAATTTGACTTTTGCAGGTACCTGTGAACCTGTATCAGAAGCTGCCTGAGGTAAATGCATACCCCACTCTAAAAGGACACAGAAACACTTTCCTTTATTCTACACATCCAAACCAACTTCCTAATTGAACAGGGGGTCATGCCTAAAGCTTTCAGTAAAGATTGTATTAGCTCCTGGTAATTCTTCAAGTCATAATAAATGTCAGGGGAAGGGCTAAGAGGCTGGAATGATTTTCATAGAATTATAGAATCAATGGCAGAATTTTCACAGCCCTTTCCCCAGTTGTGCACTCGCTGGTTCCTGACAGCCCCGTGCCCCACGGGGTGCAGCCGGCGCGTTGACTCGGCTCGGAGTCACACAGCAGAATTAGAAAATCCTTCCTGCTCCGGCATATGCAGCACTGCTGGGATAATTGGCTTCATGCATCTTACAATTAGCTTGCAAAAATATGTTTTGCATCCCTGACCTTTTCTCTATAAGCAAGGCCATTGTTTCCCTGTCCTGCTTAATTACAAAATAGAGCGTTGTGTGAGCAGAGAGATGACATCGTTGGATCGTCGGCTCTAATTTGACGAGACATCGTAATGGGGAGTTTTCATACCGAGGGCACTGAATTAGTGTAGCGTGAAGCCACATTTCTGCAAACCTACTAAATAAGGAGAAGTTAATTTTCTGCTCTATCTTTTTGACGTTTGTAATCAGAGCATTGTATTCCAGCTGCAGATGGTTAGAGCGTGAGCGATGTTTGGGAAACGCCGACAATCGCGAGGCATTGTCTGCACCGCCGAGGATCAGGTTGATTAATGGATACAGGGATGCTCCCTTTCACTTTGCTGCTCTCCCAGCCTGCATCCACATTATTGACTCGTGTGGCCACTGCCTGGCAGCTGGGATGTGGTGGTGCAGCAGTGCACACCTCAGGGGTACGAGCAGAGAGCACAGACTGAGCCAGGCTGACAGTTCCGCTGTGCTTGGCCTGTCGTGATGCTCCTCAGGTTAAAGACAGATACTGCTACTCCATTGCATCAACATTTTGTTTCCAAACAGACCATTTATTCTGACTTTGCCCTGGTGAGGTTTTCATGTGCATGAATTTCAGTGCAATTACATTAGCATTACTCTTCATGTCAATAACCTCAAAGAAGAAAAAGAGAAAGAAAATGCCATCACTGCAGCGTTTCTATCAGAGGATGCTTTCTGTTCCTTCTAGATTCTTCTCTGCTTTTCTAATTATCATCTGTTTACAATAGATACTGAGATACTTCTATCCCAGGCTTAAACATCCCCCTGCCGTGGGCAGGGACACCTCCCACAGCCCTGAGCATCCTGGGCTGTGGAAGGGGGTGGAATGAGATGAGCTTTAAGGTCCCTTCCAACCCAAACCAGTCTGGGATTCTGGGATTCTGCATGCAGTGAAAACTGCTCCTGATGAAACCATCACTCACACACTGCAGGAGCAGTCCTGCTCTCCCCAGCCCATTGCCCCCTGCCCACTGTTCCCATCACAGCATCTCAGAAAGGGCAGCAAGTGGATTCAATGGGAAATGATTATTTAAGGGGTGATTTTCTGTTTGGTTGGGGCACTGAACCAGCTCCAGTAGGAAGATGGCAGAGCAGGGACTTTCCCTGGTTCTGGTATGTGCAGCTGTGTTTATGGGATGTAACTGCACTCTCAGTTTCTGCCCATCGTGCTGTGTGGGCCTGGGGGAGGGATGTCCAGTTGGCATCTGCCTCCAATTTCCATCTTCCATGGAATTTCCCATCTCCTAGGAGAGATCCATTGCATGCTGGCTCACACTTTGCTGTCCTCTACTCTGTCATTTCTAGTGGCAATTAGTTTTAGCAATAAATGGTTTTCTCTCAAGGAAGGAAGGAAGGAATGTTTTTTAAAAACTTTTCAAACCAACTTCTGCTCTGTTCTTTATTGAAACCTTGTAAAACCTCAATTGGAAAATCTGTATGAGGGATAAAGAGTTGCAAGTGAGCGTGGAAGTGAGGTGGGGAAGGGTTCCAAGCCTTTGTTCAGAGCTGGAGACGCCGATGTTTGACGTGTGTTCCTTGTTATCCCAGCTCTATTGCAGTGCTCAGGCCCTGAAATCCACTGATTGTAGCTGGAGGCAGCAGCTGGAGCTCACTGCT
>VZTT01033448.1:0-24048 GCA_013400855.1 Buphagus erythrorhynchus | reverse complement strand
CTGCCCTCCCCTCCCAAGCCCCTCCAGAGCCCCAGGGATGGGGCCAGCCATGACGTCAAAGCTCTTGGCTCCATCTCTGCAGGGAGGACAGACAGTATGGCCATCCCCAGGGATGCCACCGAGTACACCCTCCAGGACCTGCAGCCTGCCACCAAATATGAGATTGGGGTGAAGAGCGTGCGGGGCCGGGAGGAGAGCGAGCTGGCCTCCATCACTGCATACACAGGTAGGAAGGAGCTCTTGGTGGGCAGGGAACAATCAAACAGTGTCAGGTCCAGGCCTGGCTGGCAGTCCCTGCTTGCACTAATACTCAGGTGACTGAGAGGAAGCTGGAGATGATAAGCAGGGCTCACAAGGGCTCAGTGTGGGCTTTTGAAGTATGTCTTAGCAAAGTTTATCCCAAATATGCTTAGGTAGTCATGGGTAAAAGTGATAAACCTGTGTACCACACGCAGGGAAGCCAGAAATATGATGCTGGGCAATCATGACAACCTTTCCTAAAAAGAGTATAGATTTCCAGAAATAATTCCTAGGGAAGCCCTGTCACAAACAGCATCTGCTGCAAGAATAAAACCTTCTGCTACCCCCAGACTCCTCAAAACCTAAAGAAAACCCCTAACATGCCTGACTGGGCATCAAGAAAAGAGTGGAAGAGCAGCCCAGGTAGCAGAGTAGCACAAGCTATGACATCCTTGCACTCCAGCTTGGGCAGCAGTAGCTCCTGTGCATGCACATGTGTCTGGGCAGCAGGGCAGGACATAGAAGCCCTTCCAATTCATAGTCCAGTCTTCTATTGCCTCTGACTCTCTGGATCTCTCCCCCATGCAGCCATGGATGTCCCCCTGGGGGTCACGGCCACCAACATCACTCCCACTGAGGCGCTGCTGCAGTGGAACCCGCCACTATTGGAGGTGGAAAGCTATGTCCTCATCCTTACGTGTCGCGCAGGTACACCAGGGCTCTGTTTCAGCTCACCTCAACCTCTCTCCCATCCCAAAGCCCAGAGCTCAGTGGATGCCCTTCACAGAGGGAGTAGGGAAGGAGCCCTTGCCTTGGGATTTATAGGGATTGTGGGAGAAATTAGAGCACCCTTCAGATTGAACAGCACTATACAGCTCAGCTGCTGCACAGTACTTTATAGTGTTTCAGCAATAGAAATGCTTTTATTCATGAGGTCATATCCAGAGACATATTTTGGAGAACCACTTTGAATGTCATCTAACTCATCCCTTTTTGCTTACAGTTGCAGGAGAAACAATTCTCGTGGATGGAGACAACCAGGAATACCAGCTGACCAACCTGCTGCCTAGTACCACCTACACAGTTTCTATGTATGCCACCAGTGGGCCTCTCACCAGCCAGATTATCAGCACCAACTTCACTACTCGTATGTACAATCACTTCCCTCACTCCTCATCCCTAGCCATGCTCCGACCCCAGGAAAAGCAGCCAGCAAGCCTGAGTCGAAGCTCTTGTTACATAGTGTGGGTGTAGAGGTAGCCACATGCCAAAAGGACACAAACACCAATCCCAAATACCAGTGTAGGGCACAACACAAGAACAAAATTTTAATCAACACGTATCAACCAGTATTTTCATTCTTTCAACATCCATCCATCCCTTTCTTTTGGTGATTTCCCCTGGATGTGGTTTCCTGAGCAGACCCCTGACCAGGTCTTTTTCTTGCCCAAGGCCATAGTCTAGAACACAACAACCCATTTTGCTCACTGACAACTTGAAAGGTCCCATAGCACATGAATTGCAATGTGCAGTCACAGTTGTTACCCTTAATGTGGCATGCAGGTAGAGAGGAAGACTTCTAGAGGGTTTTCAGAGCTCTGTTCAAGACTGGGGATTGGTGATGAGGTCTTGAAACTGAGGGTGAGGATGGGCTTTGGGCTGTAGCTCAGTGTTGTAAGGTTGAATCCTAGTGAAGTGAGTTGGGAAGAAGGGCTGAGGTGGTTGTGTGTGAAAAACTGCACTTCCTTGGGTCCCTATCCACTCTTGCAGTTTTGGATCCTCCAACAAATCTGACAGCCAGTGAAGTCACACGACGGAGCGCCCTGCTCTCCTGGGTTCCTCCTATGGGAGAGATTGAGAATTATGTCATGACCTACAGATCCACCGACGGCAGCCGGAAGGTGAGTGAGTCCTCACACAAAAGAGGCTCATTAAGTCAGGAAATAATACAACCATGGTAAAATGAGTAGGAGAAGCCAAACAAAGCAAAAGAATGATGCTCAGTGGCTCAGGGAGACCAGAAGGGCAGACACTACTTCCTGCTAAGTAGGATGATGGGAAAAAGCAAGAGGAGATTGCTTAAGGCAAAATGTTTACACACACCTACTGGTCTGGGCATAGAGAGGTTACCTGGAAAGTTTGGGGGAACAGGGAAAATTCACAGCTTGTGAAACACAGGCAAGCTGAGGCAGGAGAATATTATTCTGCAGAGGTGTTAAAAATGCCGTTTTCCCTTCCTGCTAAAAGGAAGATAGACACAGACAGCTAATTAATCCTGCAATACAATGCATTTGATTATTTAATGAGTGTCCACATCTGCCTGTCTGGAGGAGCTGCAACAAAAAACACTATCAGAAATATGTCATGGCAAATAGTCCAATTTCCTTTGCTGGTGTGTTTGGCTTGCAGCAGCCAGAGGATAATAGCTTTACAGAAAGGATTCAATAATGCTGTGTGGCACTGGCCAACAACCAGAAAAATTAACATGACAGGAACTGATGGAGTCAAAACTGTCTGATAATCAGGTTCAGCCAGCTTTATTCCTTGCACTGCTTGGGCAATCAGTCATGTCTTGCATCCAGGACACACAGGTCCCAACAGAGCCAGTACATGGAGGACACAGACTGCAAACATTTAAATCCATCTCCAAACCAGGTTGCTTTCCCCCACCCCAAACCATTCTGAAATGTTGACTATATTCACTGATCTCACATTCACTCAGGCCAGGGGTCTAAGGAGTCATTCAATGCTCCTCAGCCAGGCTCCAAGGGCTACAGTAGTTTGTGGCTTCCCTTCCCTCCTCACTTGCTCTTTAGGCTCCCCATCACTTTTCTCATCTGTTGCTCTTGGTGTCTACCTCCTTCTGGGACCCATGTACAGGAGCTGATTGTGGATGCTGAGGACACATGGATCCGTCTGGAGGGGCTTTCTGAGACCACGGAGTACACGGTGCACCTGCAAGCTGCCCAAAATGCCATGCGGAGCACCCTCATCTCAACCACCTTCACCACAGGTGAGGAAGCACACTGCATCCGTTCAGACAAGTGAAGGTTGGCCCATGTATCATGCTGGTAGGAATGGACTGTGCTTAGGGACTTTCCCTCCTCAGGTAGCATTCCATCATGATCCATAGATGGGTACTTACAATGCCATGACCCACAGTGCTGCTTCACTACAAAAAGGTAATGGCTGAAGGATCTATGATTCAAACACAAGACCCAAGCCCAGGGCGAGAGGATTTGAGCTTCAGTCCAGGAACCATCTACCAGGCCCTTTGCCTTGCTCATGTCTGTCCTCAAGTGCATAAACAGAGGAAAAAATACCCACTACAATCAACAACACATATTAACAGGTATGCTCCTGGGAGAGGACCCAGCCAGTGTCTCCATGCTGTACATATGATCTGATTGCTCACACATATCAAAGAATCATGGAATACTTTGGGTTGGAAAGAGTCTTTAAAGGTCATCTAGTTCAATCCCCCTGCAGCAAGCAGGGTCATCTTCAACTTGATCAGGTTGCTCAGAGCCCTATTGAATTTGTTCTTGAAAGGTTTCAGGGTTGGGGTATCCCTGGAAATATCAAGCAGGTGCATCTCCACCACCACCAGTGCAGTCAAAGACAGCAGAGCCAGCACTTAATCTAATTGCATTATTCCTCCCCACTCTCATTCTAGAGCATTCACAATCCACTAAGGCACTAAAGTAATGGGAATGGTTTCCTTTTGAAATCAAAAAGTGGGCATCCACAGTCACCACGACCCTCACAGACAGAATACTTACTCTTCCAATAATGAAGTTTGCATGAGAATGTCACCATTGCTCCCAACCTCTGCAACCATTCATTATAGAAATTATGCAAAGCAAATTGTCCCTCATCCACTTTGAAAAGCATGGCTAGCCAGGGCACTTACAGCCAGAATGCATCTTGTTCAGGGCTGAATCCAATCATGTTTTTCCTGGGTGTCAACAGCACTGAGAAGCCTCAAGATGATGTCCACCAAAACTCCTCCCATCTGCACTGCCAGTTCAATTAGGAGAGTTTTCTTTGAATCTGCTGTGGATACACTTCCCCATCTCAGTTACATGCAAAACTCCCTTCACTTGCTTTTAAGAGATAACAGAAGCTATTTATGTCAAAAAAAGAAGAAATTACTTCTCTAATACATCTACAAAACAGGCTTTCCTGTTATTCTTGCCTCTTACACATGCACATAAAGCCAATACAATTCAGGCAGGTGACAGAAAAATACATATAACCTTGGAGGCTCCTTGGGAGTCAGGGGTGAAGCTGTATGGAGGTGACTTCTCAGGTGGGATAAAACAGCAGAAATCCACTTACATCAAGCAAGGAGAGCACCATTTCCATCAAACAGAAATGTCAGACCTCAGCAACATTAGTCCCCCCATTGCCAGCTGATGCAGTATCGAACACATTTAACTTGCTTTGAGGATGAAGACAGGCATTAGCAACAAGTCAGTTTCTCCCCACTTACCCCAATATTGATGAGACAGAAGCAACCAGGAGCTATCATCAAGGCAATGCAATCTATGGACAGCATGTCTCATCAGAGCATCCAGATCTGCATTTCAGTTTATTCTGGCAATGCATCCAGGCACTTTGCAGAGAACAAGGACTTGTCTTTAAGGACAACAACAACAAAAGCCACCCAGGCCTAACATAAATTGTTTTGCTTCCTTCTGCTTACAGTACACATCCCAGGGTTCTTCTATTCCCTCTGACATATTAATAGTTCAGCCTCTTTTGTTTCATGTTTGCATAAGGTTCTTGGGGAATTGTATGCAGATGAGACAAAAGGAAGAAACAGATACAGTATTTATAATTTATAGCAGTTTGAAATGTCTTTCAAGGTTTCCTTGGCTCCTAAAGATATGAATATAAATTAAGAAACAAGCAATTTCCACAGAGCTCAGGGGAGCCCAAAGTCATTGTCATTGAAGAAGTTTTCATTGTTGGATACTGTAAAATACAAACAACGTCTCACCAGACTGTGCTACAGACCATGAAGATGGGGGAAAATATACCCAAGTGAGAAGCAACAGACAAGGGTTGTGCCTTGGTCCTATGAGGCGCTACATAACTGTGATGGACACACACAGCATAGAAGATTTGAAGCTCCCTCACACCTTCTCAGTTTGTTACAGAGACATCCTTGAAAATCACATCCACATTGCCAGCTCTGCACTCATTTATTCCATCATCCATACGTACCAACACCAAAGAAAAACATGTATTTCCCTCTTTAGTCTTAAATAAGAAAAAGTTGTTCCCAGAGTTGACATTGCAATACTGCCAGAATAATTGTCATAACTAAGACTCTCCTAAACTCTGACCACAAAATAAGATGTTTCCTCATTAGAGGACACCTGTAGCACAGTCACACAGCCCATGCTACCTACTTCTAGCATCTCACACAGCCTCATTCCTGCTCAGTTTGCAAGAAACAATTAGCTCAGCATAAGTCCACTATCATTTCCAAGGGCATGGAGAATCAGGAGACTCCTCCTGGAATGAGTAATGTTATAAAACTTGACTGGAGCTGGCAATGCTGAGAGGAGAACAGGTTTTGATATTTTCACAGCTGTCTAAATACACTGGTGACAGCTTAAACCCCAGGGTTTCAGACACAGTGCAGAAAGATGGTCCAAGAAGTGACAACCCTCATCATTCATCGTGATGTTACCATGCACTTTTCCAATATAAGACACATGGAAGAATAATTAATTAATATAGGCACACATTTTTTTTCCAGGAAGCCCTCTGAGGCTGACGGCAGATGTAAAGTCTCACTGCCTTGTGGAATTACTTGGAATGCAGAAGCCAAGATAGACTTTTCCTGGATTGTAACTAGTGGAGCATGAGGCATGGGGAAAATTCTTTGTTTGAATTTTGCCTTTTTAAAAATGTATTTATTTATTTTGCAGGAGGACGTGTCTTTGCTAACCCTCAGGACTGCGCCCAGCACCTGATGAACGGAGACACGCTGAGCGGGGTCTACACAATCTCCATCAACGGGGACCTCAGTCAGCGGGTGCCAGTGTACTGCGACATGACCACCGACGGAGGTGGCTGGATTGTGAGTATTCATGTGGCTGTCCTGCATGTTGTCCCCATCACAAAGTAACTGAACCCCTACCAGCAAAGCACGGGAATGACAGCAGGCCCAGCATCACACGCTTAATTTCCCACACCACAGGGAATGACCCACGCTCTGGTAATAATAGTTACACTTGGAGAAATGCCCTTTGATTTATTTGACATGTTTCCAGTGCTTCTGGAGAGCAAAAGCTGTGAGTGAAGTTGATTTATTGTTCTAGAAATTAAATTAATGGCTGGTAGCTTTCATGAGGAATGATTCGTGATGCCTGCAGAAGGAACGTGTCAGGCATCACCTCAATTGAGTCTACACAGGAGAACTTTAGAAACAAATGCCTGTTTGGCTTTTGAACTTCACAAACACTGCTTGTCTTGATGTAGATGGACTGAGAGTGTAAGTAAATAATGCCATGGTGCTTTGATCTTATTCATGTCAAACTCTTACTTACACACATTACACAAAACCCTGCTAGACGTATAGTCAAAACAAAAAAAATGGGCTTCCTCAAATGCTGATTTCTAGCCAGTAAATTTCCCTCTCACTCTGCTTCAGAGCCTCCCCTTGGATATTACAGAAACAGCCAGCTCAAAGCAGAATTACACGCTAAAAAACCAGAGGCACCATGTGTTGGTTAAAGCAGAGACCCCGAAGGCAAATTCGTTCCTATTCTACCATTAATTTGCTTTGGACGTTATCTAATACCTCTTTGGTTTCTACACGCACACATGAATTAATTGCATGGCTGAAATTAATGTCAACTGGATGGGCATTGCAATTTTCTCCCTGAAAGGCAGAATGGAAAGAAAAATTATCTTTGCCTTGTGTGTCCAAAGCCTGGCAAAGCCCTTTCTCATCTCCATCATTATGATTTTCCCCCTGTTCTTTCTCCACATCAGGTCTTCCAGCGGCGGCAGAACGGGCTGACTGATTTCTTCCGAAAATGGGCAGATTACCGGGTTGGCTTTGGAAACTTGGAAGATGAGTTTTGGCTGGGTATGACCTTCCCTGGTTGCCTTTCACTGATGTGTCAAACCTAAGTTCCATGAGTACTGTGTCAGCTGTTGGTTCCTTGCCCTTCGCCACATTCCTTTACATTCTCCCTCAGACAGTTTTCCTTCTGTTCATTCCCTGCCCTTCACCCTAGGAACTCAGGCAGAGGCACACCACAAAAAGGCACACTGTGAGGGTCAGCAGCTCGCTGGTTTGCTCTCTCTAGGAGAGAAGGGGGTATGTTGTCAATTTTCATGGATCAAAACCCATCATTGTCCATTGGATGACAGGTTGCACTGCTGGCCAGAAAGTCAGCTGTCCAATGAAAGCAGGAACGGAGTGAGTGGGAAACAGCACAGCTCTGAAACTGAGTGTGCTCCTCCAAATCCTCACCATGAGCTAAAGGGACCTGCAGCATAAACACACTCTGGCTTGTATGGGAGCTTAACAACAACATAAGTAGCACCAGGCCTCAACAGCTGAATGTTCCAAGCTTCAGCAGCATGAAGAAAGGTGAACCTGAGCCTTGAACACACCACTCATAGACACAGGGAAGTGAAGCTTGAGTGGGGACAGAGAGCTCAGACCCCAACAGAGCCAGGAGATACACAGACTCACCACAAGTGCTGCTGCTCCTTGATTCCTCTCCTTGCTCTCATTTCCCACTACTGTTTCACTTGCCTAGAGCTTTCCTTGTTTGTTCACGGAGCAGATCTGGCTACCAGGTCTCACTGGGTGTTTCACTGTCTCAACAGGCTTGGACAACATCCACAAGATCACATCCCAAGGGCGCTACGAGCTGCGAATAGACATGAGGGATGGTCAGGAAGCAGCATATGCCTACTATGACAAGTTCTCCATTGGCGACTCCCGGAGCCTCTACAAACTGCGAATTGGAGACTACAATGGCACGTCAGGTACAGCCTCATTGCTAGCAAGGATCTTGGGAAATCCTGTGACTGATTGGTCCAAGACTGTAAAGGAAATCCCAACATGAAATCTCACTTGTCTAGAGCAGCAAGACAAAAACCCATAGTCCTTTCTGCCTTCCTGCAGTCCATCGTGTAAACTAGATAAATCGCACTAAGGACACAGAATTTTCCATTGCGGATTAGATATTTAATATCAGAGATATTGCTATTCATATAACCAGGTCAATCATCAGAGGTGTCATCTCACTTGGCAATAGCCACAGCTGGCTATTGATGTCGTGCTGGAGGCTGTATTTATCGCCTTTCCACAGCTATGGAAAAATCTGAAATCCTCTGAGTCATTTCCTCACATAAAGGCCAAACACTGCCCAGTTTTGCAAGGACACTGTCACACCTGCTTGCTTAGTTGATTCAGAGAGAATTAGAGTTGCTCACCACAAAAGAGAGGGTGCTAGAGGGAGGGCACAGGGGATCTCTTCCTCAAGAAGGGAGAAGGGGTACAACTGCAGCCCCTTCATTTGGAATGGATGTGCCCAGTGCAAGCCTCCATGACAAAACTTCCACCATGTATTAGGTGGAACCCCCCCAACATACCCAAGATGCAGGAATTTCCCTATTCAATACCAGTTAGTTGCCACTGGAAGAGAAGTGACAGGAGTCTTTATGGTGTGCAACAAAGCACTTGCTCTAACCTCAAATCCCAGGGCACAAGGCACCCAACCTATTGCCGAGGATGGCAGTAATAGGATCATGCAGACATGATTCTGTCCCCTTCGCCATGCAAACTCTTCTTCTAGCTGTCCAGCCAAGGAGCTTCTGCTCCACCTTGAGCTAAGGGAGCCAGGGTTCAACAAATGGTTCATTGCCAAGAGGTTTTCTTGGCAAGACAGTCTCTCCATGGCTGGATTGCACACAGCCAGCATGGGTCCACTTCATATGTCCTTAGGAATTACCAAGGAGCATATTTAGAATGTCTCCTGTAAGTGTATCACTCAAATGACCATATTTTACTTTGGCTTTTCTTCCACACGTAAGCAGCTCTCTAGTTATCTAGTGAGGATGAGGTTAGAGGTTTTGGTGGAATAAGATATCACACACCTTCCAAAAACTTCTTCCCCTTATCCAAAGAGAGAAAAGGTGGCCAAGCATCTTGGTTCAAGAGATGAATGTTTGGTCTCCTTTAAGAGAAAAAGCTTCCTGTGGCTAACAGAAAAGAAGGAGGCTGAAAGCATCCTGAAGTTATATAGCAGAACCAAGCCTCAGGAAATCAGGGATGCCAAAATCTGGGATTGAATTAATTTCTGAGACACTGGAATTCAGATCCAAACATGTACCCAAGCATTTTATCTGACAAAGCCAAGAAGTCTCTAAGATTTGCTATGGTCTGCACTGATCCTAAACAGACAGCAGAGGATCTCAGATGAACCAATTGTGAACAAATCCAGTTAACGTTATCCCCAGACTGTTAGCTGTTTGAGACACTGATTGGAATGGTTACTACATAACCAGAATATCCTAATTTCCTTGTGAAAAAGACCACATAACTCAGACTCCATCTCCTTTAATGGGACCTCTTTCCACAGGAGACTCCCTCACCTATCACCAGGGACGCCCTTTCTCTACCAAGGACAGGGACAATGATGTTGCTGTGACCAACTGTGCCATGTCCTACAAAGGGGCGTGGTGGTATAAGAACTGCCACCGCACCAACCTCAATGGCAAGTACGGAGAATCCCGGCACAGTCAGGTAAGGGCAGAGCTGGGTTGAAAGCCTCTGGTATTTCTCCTAGGGGAACATGTCAGCAAGCCTAGGTTAAGGCTGGGGCTGTGTGATTAGTGCACCAGGGTCAAGACTGGTGGCATGACCCCAGACCAGCTGGAGCAAAGAGCCACCTTCAACCCAACTATGCTAATACTTTGTGTCTTACACACGCTGCCATAGTCATTTACTGTAGTGTGTTAAAATAATTACCTACATGAAATTTGATTAGCCTTTGAGCAGTGGCAAAAAAACAATCAAGCCATAGAAGCAGGAGTTGCTTGCTCCTGCTATAGCAAGTTTTTCCTTCTGGCTTCTCTAGAGCAATCAACCTTGTTTCCTTCCTCTCCCACTCTGGTTTCTTGTTAGGGTCTTTCCTTACCCTCTGCCTTTCTCTCCCTCCTGCCAGGGGATTAACTGGTACCACTGGAAAGGTCACGAGTTCTCCATCCCCTTTGTGGAAATGAAGATGCGACCTTACAACCACCGTAACATCTCTGGGAGGAAACGACGGTCCCTACAGCTCTGAGCCAGCTGAACCCCTCTTGCCTCCCACCACCTTTTCTGTCATTTGTTTGTATTTTAAATATGAAAAGGGAAAAAAATTACTACTTGTCTGAGATAGCAACCTGCCCCTCACAAGTGCTGGAGGGAACCATGGCACAAGGAAAGGCCATGGGAAAGGAAAGACCTCATTGCTTTGCATCTGTCCCAGAGAAATACCAAATTTCCAGTCTCCCTATCCCAATACTCTGGCTCTTAACAAGAGAAGAAAGAGAAAGAAACAGAATTTTTGATATTTTTTTAAAAGAAACAGAAATGTCCAGCAAGCCCTGTTAGAAATGTTTGTCACGGGGCTTGTGGCAGAAACCTTCCTCACAGGTACTTCGTGTGGCCATTTCCAGCCCAGTCATGGCCAGGGATGCCCGTCTTCTCCCTGCCTCCCTGTCCCCTCCTGGCAGGGAGGTCTCAAGCTTCATGCCATCCTGTAGACACCAGCTATTCCAGCAGGCAGAGACCTGTCTCTTCCCTGAGTGTAGGCTCTGGACACATGGGGACTAAGTGAGGATGAGAAAAGGCTCGTCCCATCCCCAGTTTTCACAGGAGGGCTTGGCAAATATCTGCATATGTAGGCAAACTCCAGAGAGTCCATAGCTTATGTGTTGGTCCCACCACAAAGTGATCCTCGTGTGCATAGGGTGTATGGGAACAGGAACTACTCCACCAGCCCCAACCTTCATTATCCACTCCTCCAAGCTGAACTCAGCCCACTCCAGGTACATGACATCTGCCTGGGTTATGATGAACTTGATGGAGAAGAAAGGACTTATATTAGAAGACTTAGAAGAAAAATCCCTACTTCTGGTCCTGAAATCTAGGACCCTTTCCTCTGTTATTTCTACATTCCATCATGCTCTCTCTCACTGAGGTCACTGGTCCCAAATAAAACAGTCTCAGAGAAGGAGCAGCAATAAAAAGCTATCACACAACCGCAATCCAACCTGAAGCCAACAGCTGTCACAGCTCAGGTGCTCCTGTTCATGGCCCTCCACGCACATAGGAAATTATGACAATGTAGCTAAGGGAAGACAAGTGCAAGCTGAGGAATGTCCATTTCCTTCCTTCTCCTATACCATCCCTCTTCAATGCCATCACAAGAAGGACACAAATCTCAGTGCCTTGGTATTGCCATCTCTATAACAGGAAATTAACTGTTTGCCCTCCTGGAAGGGGGTTCCATTCAGATTTTGGAGCACTTCAAGGCCCTTGGAAGAATTAATGGGTTCGCTCTTCCCATCCTTAACTTCTCCTGTCTCAAGGAAGATCGACACTTTGGATAGGTCTGTTTGTGCCCTTTTGTCATTCACCCCACCTCCACACAGCCCAAATGACCACCATGCTTAAGTCACTCCTCTGCCAAGGACTTTGATCAATGCTGGTCATTGTCACTGGCCTGGTCTCGAAGAAGGGACTCGTCCCTGCATCCAAGGACAATGCAGTTCATCACTGGATTTGCAGCCAAAGGAACATTACGAATGCTAAACATCACTGTCTGGTTTTATCACACTGAAACTGCTTTGTCTCAAAAACGTCTTTCAGATGGCAACATAAAGGCATCTTTGCAGTAGCTTATAATTCAGGCCAGTGTACCTTCCATGGTCACACTCCTTAATGTTCTGATATTACTCACTATGGCTGCAGAGCTGAAGAAGAGCATTAAGCGGGAAACATAACCTCCTTTTCCATGCCACATACTGGCACATGAAATCACAGCTAACACTGAGGTCAAGATTAGACACAGGGCCCAGTCCTTCATGTGGTCAGCTTACAAGCTGGCCTGGAGAAAGGATGCTTAGCAACATCTCATATGTAAATGAAGTGTCCCTTCTTACTTTCCCTTGGCATCAAATCAGGCAACGTTGAGGAACAGGTGAGTCAGAGGCTGCAGATGATGGGATCTCTTGCAGGACACGGCCACTTTCACAGAGGGTGGCACGTCATGCCTCCTGAACACCCAACCCTGCTTTAAGACCCAGAAAAACAACAAAAAGCAGCAGATGGAACTGATTAAAGCCTAAGGCGGCTTTTAGTAGACCAGCAGAGTGAATTTTTCCCCAGACCATCAAGAATTTATAGGGAGAAATATCCCAACAAAAGCTATAATGGAGCAGTGGTTATCACCATCAGAGATTGGCAGTGGATGATACTGTTTTCTTACCTACCCAGGTGAAAGAAAGAGATGTCAGTGGAAACACACTTATCATTAACAGTCAAGTGAAAGGCAAGAAACCTCTCTTTTCAAAAGTATGACTCAAACAAAAAATCAAAGTTTGCCAAGCTTTTCTAGGAGGTTCAAAAGAAGATCCTCAAAAAGGCTGATTATTCTCTAAACAGGTTTACTGACATGTATCTCTCCCTCCCTCCTCATGTCTCTTATCTCTTGTACAAGTCCTGTAACCAGGATGAGTCAGCCCAGTTGACCCAACTGCATAGTCAGGTATGAAAGACACTCTTGGAGACAATATCCAATTTTTCAGTGCTATTATACATCAGTGCTGGTTCTTGACCTTTCATGTGATACCAGGATGCTGCCTTTCCATGGCATTGGTGAAAGACAGTTGCTACAATCTTTTAAAGGAAAGATGTCTACACATCATGGTTTTCTTCTGGTGATAACCGCATCCAAGCCCAGACACACAACTGGCAATGATGACCTGGTCATTTGGGCCACCATCCCCTGTTCACATTGTCCATAAACAAAATACAATTTCCCAGAAAGTTATTTTTCAATATTGCCTAATTTTTTTTTAATTTTTTCTTTTTTTTACAAAGCTCCTGATAGCAGTTTCAAGCAAATTTGTGCTTAATGTTGATGCTACAGAAGAGCCCCATGATTAAGTAGTTTCTTCTCACCCTCCATCACTGGATGGGCTAGTTCATTCTCCAGCTAGACCAGGTTTGGCCCTGAAATTCCCAGAAACCAAGCCTGGATCTGGTGCAGTATTCATCTTGAGAAACCTTGGCTTCAGCAGGTGAACTATCACTGGGGTCTGGTGGCTCCACTGCCATCATAGGTTTGTGTGGCTCAGGCTTGTTCCAGAGCCCAAAAAGGAACATGAGGCTGTTAACCACATAATCCACTGTGAGATGCCATCTCGTGTAACAGGAAGCAGGAAGAAGCACATCAAATCCTTCACGCAGCAGAACACTGTGTGTGCCGATGACCCTTGCAGACTTTCAAAGCCACCTGTTATTTCTAACCCCAAAATCCTGGAGGAAATACAAAGGGACTTCCATCCCCTGCCTGATTTTCATTTCCCTCTGTTTTCATTCTCCGAGCCCACCTTCCCATTGCACACTGCACTGAAACATAACCAAAGAAAAAAAAGAGTCCTGAAAGGAAAAGCTGCTTTTAGTAAAGTGATAGCATCTATAAATGAATAATTTCAAGAAGGAGAGAGGCCAGTCTCTCCCCAAGGGTAGTTGGGTTTTGGTAGGAAGGTACCAGGAGAGCATCCACATAAAGGTTGGGGAGAAGTCTGCTTCTATTCCTTATTTTTGCATTACTTTACCATGGGCATCTCAAAGCTTAGTACCAGTCTAAATGCACTCTTGCCTCCTTCCCAAGGGGATGCTTATCCCAGGTGAAGTGCCCAGTGTGGAAAGCACAGCTCATGCCACCTTCACTCGCAGTGATGCAGCTGGTGAGGGCTCAGCCAGTGGTGTTCCCATGCTCACAATAGGCTCAGAGCAACCTGTCAAAATACAGCAGGAGCCAAAGTACCCTCCTGGTACCTCACCTCCACGCCAGCATATGACCTTCATTCCAGCTCAGAGCTGCCCTCCTGCTGTGTCCCCACCATCACATATGGGGGTGACCACGCACCCCCTATCCTGTGCCCCCTAGACATGCACACAAGTTTTGACTTTACCAAACACTGCCAGCAATGAACTCTCACCCCAAAACAACCCTTTAATTCATGCTTACACCCACTAACAAAGGGCTCTGTCCCAGGGCCAAACAAAAATCCCATCCCTGTTTCTGCCAGCCAAGTACCCTGGGATGGCCATAAAACTGTTCAACAGAGTCCCCTGGGGACCACCAGCACCTCCAGAGTCACCTTCCCCTTTCCTAAAATCCTGATGGTGGTGGCAGCTCCTTGCCTCTTCCAGAGGGGAAATTTGGGGTAAGTTGGAGGGAAAGGCCCTTCCCTTGGGAGATCCTGATGCCTAGACCCACTTCAATATTCAGCCTGCAATTCTTCAGATGTCAGTGGTTTCTCAGAAGGATGGTGACAAAAAGACTTAAACAAACAAGCAAGCAGCACCCTGTGTATAGGTGTTATCCTCAAAATGTTCTTAATATGTTAAAAAAAGTTTAAAAACATAAATAAGAAGGGAGAGCAGAGACAACAAAACGCCTTGGACAGCTTCTGATGAACTCAAACACAAACCACTGCAATCAAATGAGGGGGAAGAGAAAAGTAAATAAATGCATAAATAAAATCTATAATATAAGTAAATAATATATTAAGCAACCCTCCCCACCTTGTAATGAAAATGTAGCTTGGAGAATGGGATCAACGCTTGTTAACAATTGTTAACTAGTATTTTTAGTCCTGACCACTCTTAGGCTATGTATAGTTCCTTTTTTTAATGCATTTTCTATACATTAATAAAAGATACTGAAGGAGTGAGCTGTGTGCCTGTCTGGGAATGGGGTGGGACCAGGGTCCTTGTGCACCCAAGACCATCAACATTCCAGCCCACATCCCCTATCCCTGATCTTTGGTTATCCCATGGGAGGAGCATGGAGGGCTTAGCACGGATTCACATTCAAACCTGGAGGAACAGAGCAGCTGATAGATCTAGCACATGCAATGTAATAAAAAAAAACAGTGAGAGGAAGTTTTGGGGCAGCCCAGTTTTGGCTGGTGGTGCTACCTCCATCCTTGTAGGTGTTTAAGACCAGGATGGAAAAAGCCCTGATCAACCTCATCCAGCCCCAGGGCTGCCTTGGGCAGAAGGTGGGACCAGAGACTCACAAGTCCCCCCGGCCCAACTATGCTGTTAAAATAAATAGCACTACCATGGCCACGAAGTCAGGTCAGCACAGTTGGTCCATTAACCACAGGAAGGCAGGGAGCTGCGCTTTGGCCTCAGCCCAGCATGAGACATTTTGCTATTAAATTTAGCTGCTCTCATGATCTAGAGAGGCTCTTGGCTCTGCAATTTGCAGCCAGAGAAAGCAAAGCTGTGGTATGAATGTTTGGGAGCAAAGGGAAACAACCCCAAAGTCTTCAGTGAAAACCATTTACCTGATTTAAACAGCAATCTATTCCCAACACGATGGAAATCCCACCAAAAAACAGATTGGAAGGCTCATTCCAGCAGAATACACTCCCAGTGGAAAACAACTACAACAAAAACCAAACCAAACCAAACCAAACAAAAAAAAAAAAAAAAAAAAAAAAAAAAACAAAAAAAAAAAACCAAAAACAACACATTTTTCAGCAGACCTCTCTTAACCTTTATTGAGACCACAAAAACATGAATGCTCTTAAGAAAACAATTAAGCTAAACATGTGAAAGGAGCTAAAGCTGTTTTATATGGCTAGCCAATTAGCCTTTCACAGCCATANAAAACCCAACCCATATGAAATAAAAATACAAAAAAACAAAACAAAAAAAAACCAAAAAAAAAAAAAAAAAAAAAAAAAAAAAAAAACAAAAAAAAAAAAACCCAAACAAAATCCCAGCACTGATTAGAAAAAATCTCTACGACAAATGTGAACTTCAGAAGATTTTGAAATTCTTCTCTTATTTCACAGCAAGACTTTACCCAAACCTCTTTGTTTAAAGTTTTCACATTCAACACGTAGCCGGACGGTATGAGAAAGCTCAAAAGAAGCTCTTCTGCCAGACTACTTCAATATTTTCTAAATTTGATTTTGGAGAGACTAAACAGGGCAGTTTTCTTGGCGGCAACTTCTCAACTTCTCTTTCTTGCTCGGATTCATGAGACAAAAAAAAGGAAGTTGTGAGAGAGGGGATGTCCCACCTTGGCCATGACCCTTAGTACACTAAAAGCAAAGTGTGAAGCCTGATGGACTCAAATGTCTGAATAAATGAACTTTTTTTTGTGTCTGAAGGTAGTCAGTGCTATGGAAGACCCTTCATGCAAGACCTGTGCATGGAGGAGCTGAGGGATGGAGATGTGTTTGGGATGGGGAGGAAGGGTTATCTGTGATGGTATTTGTCATCCTAGTCTCACCATGCCTGGCCAAGCAGTTGACCCAGTCCAGGGTGTTTCATTTATGGTTTCTAAGAGAAGGTCAACACCTTCCACTGTATCTCCCCACTCAGCATGTCTGGAGTTAAGTGAGGCCCCCAGGGCCTCCATTTCGTGAAGAGAACCCCCCAAAAAGCTCACCTGGAGGAAACACAGTCTTCCTATTGCAAAAACCAATAACAAAAGGCAGGTATGTATCACTCAGAGGTGGTACCTAAAGAAGGCAGGTACATGGGGAGCTGCAGCATCCCCCGGATCACAACCACCACCCAAAATCACAGTCAAGGCCCAATTCCATGTTTCAGATGGGATGAGAAGGGAGTGAGGGATGGCAGAAGCCCTTTTCTAAATGCTACAAGTTTTGATTTAAGCCAGGGAAGCGTTTTGCCCCATCACACTAGACCCGCACGAGCTCCTGCCCTGTCACATGTGCCTACCACCCTCATCACTCTGGCCCCCGCTGCCTTTGCACAGCTCAGAGCCATCATCATAATCTAGACACAGTCCTACATGTGGTGGAATCTCATATTTCCAGCCACTCCAAGAAGTATGCCTTCCCAGGAATGCCAAACTCCTCTTCAGGCACTTCCAGCCACCACAGTCCCCCATCTGCACTTTACACAGAGATATTTCATCACAGCCCTTTTACCAAAGTCCCCTTTCTGCATGAGTGATGCTCAGGAACATTGTTCCAACAGCAAACATCAGGAGGGTGTACAAAGGTCCTCAGCAAGGACTTTGGGCACCCATCCCAAACCCAGAGCTCAAGCAACACATTCCCAACATCCTGCAGCCTCAGCCCAAAAA
This sequence comes from Buphagus erythrorhynchus, assembly GCA_013400855.1. Classification (NCBI taxonomy): domain Eukaryota; kingdom Metazoa; phylum Chordata; class Aves; order Passeriformes; family Sturnidae; genus Buphagus; species Buphagus erythrorhynchus. Next base: position 6,409 of record VZTT01033448.1, on the reverse strand, counting down.
AACCGCAAGGGAAATGCTGGCCCAGAAGCACAGAGTGCAGCAGGAGGAGGTGCAACACCTCCAAGAGCAAGGCTGGAACAGGTCAATGAAGGGGCAGCTTTGTGCCATAGATTCACAGCTGCTTTATGGCTTAGAAGATGTGATTTTTATAGCACCATCTGCAACATTCTCAGATTTTAATTTCCCCTCATAAGACAGCATGTGTTCATCATCCCTTTTAAAACTCTCATTCCCATTTTTATACGTTTAACTCCTGGGGCTATAGGCTCTAATGTTTAGTTATGTAGAGTGTAAAAAAATTATAAATTATCTCTTTTCATCAAATCGAAATGCAAGGTTTTTAAATTTTATTGATGTGTCCCCTCTCCCTGGGATGAGGAATGCTGTGAATAGCAGCCTCCAGGCTTATCCCCCTTCCCTGCACTATAGCCAGCAATTTTTCTGCTTGCAACTTATTTCAACAAGCACAGAATCAATCCTAGAATGGGTTGGGAAGGACCTTGAAAGATCATCTAGTTCCAACCCCTCTGCCATGGACAGTGACAGCTTCCACTAGACCAGCTTGCTGCAAGCCCCATCCAATCTGGCCTTGGACAATTCCATGGATGGGGGAGCCACAGCTTTTCTAGGCAACCTGTGCCAGGGCCATACCATGCTCACAGTGAAGAATTTCTTCCAATACCCCTTCTAACTCTGCCCTCTGTCAGTGTGAACCCATTCTGCCCTTGTCCTTATAGCAGCACTTCTCTCCCTTCCCAGTATTTTTGGACTGCTTTCTGCTGTCAGTAGGAACATCAAAGGATGAAGCAATCCTGTAGCAGGCTTCTCCCAGCAGCATGGCTAATCCTCTTGCTCCTACCCAGGTTATCTCCCTGGCATTGCTCCTCTACAGGGACCAGGGCCTGGCGTGGCTTCTGACCAGCAGAGCAGAGCACACCAGGACATGGTGGGGACACAAATTGCCTCTGTTCACCGCAACAGGCCTTGTCTCCATGCTGTCCCCTGCATTTGCTGATGTCACAACAGAAAAGGGGGTTGAAGGAAGTAACTCTGCAAATAGTTATAAGAAAAATCCTCCTTAAAAGTAAGAGATGGAGTGGGATGAGGTAGGAAATCCTCCCTCTAAGAATTTCAAAAGGCGTTGGAAACGGGCACTTGGAAGAGGATCAGCAGAGGGGATGGGGCTGGAGGAGCATCAGGGCAGTACAGTTCCCCCACTCCTGGAGACAGTGTCTGTCCCTGCTCCAATGCCCCCTGGCTGCACTCGAGTCAGGCCAAAACCAGATGGCATCTCCCTGTTCACCCCTTGGAACCCCAGTCACAACCTAAGGTTGCCTCTGCTCCCTGTCCGAGGGGAATTTTGCCCCTCAAAATACAGGAACCTGCTCTTCCTTGCAGGAGCAGAAAGAGGGAAAACACACCCAGGAGAAAGGTCATGATTGTTTTTTCCCCTCTTTCACCCACCACAATTTGCATTTCTCTCTCGGTTCCCTCCCGGTGGGTGGGTGAGCTCCCAGCAAGCCGCCCTGCCCAAGCCGTGACACCCAGCTGCATCCTCCCCACGGAGCCCCTGGTAGCAAACAAGATGAGGAGCAGGAAGACTTTGAATTGTGAAGAACAAAGGTCAGATAGTCCCACACCCAGGCAAGAGCTATGCCCCAAGGGCAGCACAGAACATTCCAATGGCTCCGATACCACCAGCCAAAATCCCCACGTGATCCTGAGCCAAGGGACAGCAGCTCACCACAGATCTCCGAGAACAGCTTCCCCCATGGGAGTGGCTTATGGAGAGGAACAAATAATGAAAATAATCAAAATACTGCTACTAATTTGGCATCTGCATATCATTAAAAAGCAGGATTGGCTTTCCCTGCCCAGCTCAGCTAGCCTCTGGGGGAAGCCAGCACTGAGGGATGGCCACTGACCGATTGCTCCTCAGCAGCACGGGGCTGAGCCAAAAGGAAGGACTGTGAGAGAGGAGATGGCTGGCACAACCGGTTTTTTCACCTAAAAATCAACCTTGGCAGATCAGACCTGACACCTATGCAGCATGGGAAACCCCTGGGGGTGGCTGGAGGAGGCACAAGCCACTACTTCCTACAATCCGGGGCATACGCTGGTCCTTGGGGGTACCAGACTGTGCCCAAGTATCACTCGTCCCTCTGCCTTTGGTTCACACATTCCATAAATCCTTGGATGCTGCTGCTGATCCCATTTCCATGCTGGGGGAGGAGCACCCCCATTCATCAACAGGTTTTCCTTCCCTGGCTTTTACATAACTGATCCTTGAGTGCTTCCAAACGGGAAGGCACCACGTCACACTGCCGGGATTCGCCCAGCCCGGGTGCTTTCCCCACCTCCTAGTGCGTCTCCTCTCCCCCTTGCCTTCCACCAATGCTGCCTGTAGGATTTCCTCAGGAAGGAGTTCCTGAAGGCTCACACGCACAAAACAGTCAGCTCTAAACAGCCCAAACACTGAACTGTACCCTGAGCAGACACATACTACCCTCCTCCTCACCTGCACAGAGGAGCCTTATACCACAGTTTTCTCAACACAAGCATCAAGCAGTATTTGAGGAGGCACCTGAGGACCCCACCTCACTCCCTGCCTCAGCATTCTTCTTTTCTAAGCACCAGGGAGGGATGATCCTGCAAATCCTGACCCACCTTGGCAAGCCCAGCTGCAAAGTCTCCCAAGTGATGGGTGGGCATGAGGCACTCCCAAAAACTCACCATCTTTGGGGCATTTTCCCTAAGAGCAGCATTTCTCCCCATCACTGCCTACATGGGACCTAGCCCAAACACTTAAGGGCAGCACCAAAATAGCCCAAGGTGGGACTGGGACACCTGAGCCCAACCTACCCTCGGAGCTCTCCCTTCCTGGAGGGGACAGAGCCCAGCTGGTACCAAACAAGAGGAAGGGATGAAACAGCTTCTCCCAAAACACCAGCTTTGTGTTTGTCCTCCACTTGTCAAAAGTCACTGTCACCATCCCATCCCCTCATTTTCCTCCAAAGCCAGAAAACCCATTGCTGCTGCTAAATACCAAGAGCTGCTATGTTTATCCAGACTATGACCAGGGCATGCGTTATTTTTGGTGTTTAAACAGCAGGCTTTTTTTGTGGGAGTGGGAGAGAGAGGGCAAAAGGCAGAAGCATGGGGGAAAAATGAGAGGAATGTTTCTCTGGGAGCAGAGTTTTCCATTGCTTACTTTAAGCCAGACTAGTGTCTGTAAATAGAAATCACCAACAGAAAGCAGAGGAAGCAGCTGGGAAAGAAAGGTGTGATGATGTCTGCAGTCACTCTACCACCCCAAATAAACTGACCCTGGGTACCAGCTGGGTGTTATCAAGGAGTAAAGCCCACAGCTGTGTAACAGAGCAAACTGGTAACAAAATTAGATTAATCCAATGAAACAAGGGGGAAGCAAGAGGGTGTTTCTATCTTCAGTGTAAAATGAGTAGTGTTTTCAAAATAAAATTAAGGGTTGAGGGGGTCTTAGGAGGCAACTGAAGTTTTCGGGGCACTTTTTGGCGTGGGAAAGGCTTTGATAATCACATGAAAATAGAGATTTTGGGAAGGATGGATGGAAAACAGGAGCTGGAGGTGGGATTTGATTTCCAGCTGGTCCCAGACATGGGCTCAGATTGACATCCCATGAGGTGACAAGAGCTTGCCTGGCATGGGCTCACTCAGTTCCTGTGCTTGAGGGGCACCAGCAAGCAGGGAGACAATCTGGAGCTGCAGTGATTCATCAGCGGCTGAGTCACAGCTTCCTCTCACCCATTAAAGTTTCTGAGGAACAAAGCACGATTCCTTGGATCCCAGATATGCTGCAGTCCAAACAAAAATCTGTGCAAATGTACCTTTTTTTCATGCCACATGGGAAGGAGCCTTGCCACACATTGCTGCAGGAGACATCCACAGCATCAAGCATCACAGGCTGTTTAGATTAATTCAAAACATCTCCTACAGACCACTATGGAATTTGAGTTGGAGTTGGAAGGGACCTTTACAGGTCAGCTATGGAGAGGAGGATGCTGGCTTAGACAGAGCAGGGGACTGATTATATTTGTATATTCTTGCGTTAATTCTAAGTTTCTTAAAGTCTATCTGATGCTTCCCAGCTCAGTTCAGTGGCATCACCACCCTCGATGGCATCAAGACTCTCCTTCACAGGTAGCAGCCTTCCAAAACATCAGCATTAGCAGTGTCCACCACCTCTGCCACATCACCACAGCACTCTTGCCTGAAGCCAAGAGGCTGCCATGGCGCTGTGTTCAGGGGGGCCCCAGAAATCCGGGGAAGGTGCAAGGCCAGCAGCTCCTCCCTTGTCAAGGCCTCTGCCAAATTAAATAAGTGATACAAAAGTGTGGAGCCCCAGTGAGGCTGTTTGCCCAGGGAATGAAGCAAATATCCCAGGTGCCAGGGACAGGCTGGGCTTTCACTTTCCCAGGCCCAGGGACAGGCACCCTGAAGCCTAACGTTTTCAGATGTGCTGACCCTTGGAGAGCTCTGATAATAAATATTTTTAGTCAATCCTATTAGAGGGGGTTCAAAGGTGTCATTGTGCTGTAGAGTGGTCAGGTACCCCTCAGGTGAATGTCAGCACCCAAGTGGCTTCCCAGGTGTGCCTTGAGAAGGATATTTTCATAGGGGGCTTTGGTACCCACAAAAGAGGGAATGGCTGCAGCTCAGTGAGGGAGGAGAGCTGGGATAGGGTCAGGGAACAAAGGAGATAGAGGACGGGGTGAGCTGGGACATGGAGAGATGGGATGCAATGAATCAGGATAAGGTAAACTGGGATAGGAGAAGCTGGGATGCAGTGAGCCACATGATGCAAAGCCCAGGGATCTTCATCCTGCAGCATAAAACCAAGGGAAAAGTTCCTAGTGTTAAGCAGCAAATCTTCAGGGAAAAATTGCTTGGTGTTTCCCACAGGACATAAATACCTTCCCCAATGCTATGAGGAGGCACTTAGCACAAGCTGTAGCCTACAATGTGTGTTTCTGAGGATCTCTCACCTCTCTGACCCCAGCACTAGGGTGAAGGCAGCACTAGGGCAGCAGAGGCTGGCAGCCAACTTACCTCCATCCCTCCACCCTCCTCTCTATCCCTCTTCCCTCCTATTCCCAGCACTGCATTGCTCCTGGTGCTGACAAGTCATAGCACTGGGAGCGTGAGGCTGTTCTCCAGGAGCCTTGAAGGGTCAGATAGCCCCGGCTAGCCCAGCTCAACAAGTCATCAACAACCCATCATTATCCGTGGTTGTATAGTACCCATAATGGTCCTGGATGCTGCATGGACCAGGGGCAGTCCCTGGGGGTGCTCCATCACCTCCTGCTTGGCTACAGGGACGGAGGGTGGGCGTCAGGGCAGTACAGGAGCGACAACATGCAGGGTGCTAGTGCTGGGTGGAGGTGAGAGGGGGCAGGGTGACAGTGGTGAGGGGGTCCAGGGTATATTCCTGGCACTGCTCTCGGGGAGCTGGAGCTCTACCCTGCCCTCCCCACCACAGCAGCGGCGGCATCAACACACTGCAGCCCCTCCCTGCTGTCGCCCAAAAACGCTTCTGGGAAAACCTGGGCTTCACCAAAGCAGGGCGAGACAAACACTTGATTCCATCCCTCTTCCCTACAGCAGGTTCGGGGCTGGTTTGTGCCCCGTCCCCGCCTCTCTCCCAGCCTAAATTCCGCAGCCTGGTCCGCGCCCCATAGTGTGTGTATCCCCCCCCCCTCCCCGTCGTTTGGGTGCGGGGAGAGCCCCAGGTGGGTCCGGGCGGGCGGGGCCGGGCCGGAGGCGGGCGGGACGCCACGGGACGGGGCGTCGCATTTCCCCCGGCCGCGCAGCCGCTGCCGGGACAAGCGGGCGGGACGGGGCCGCGGCGGAGAGGTAGGTCGGGGGTCTGGGCAGTACGTGGGAAGGGGATTCCGGGGCTGGGCTTCCCTAGGCGTTATACTCCGTGCCGTGTTACTCAGATACAGGGCTTTTCTCGTTTGTTTTGTTTTGTTTGTTTGGGGTTTTTTTTGGTTTGTTTTTCTTTTTTGTTGGTTTTTTTGGGGGGGGGGCAGGGGAGTTGGGGTTTTTATTTGGGTTTTTTTTTGTTTGTGTTTTTAAGGTCACATCATCTGCTTCGCGCAGCCTGGGGGGGAGGGGTTGAGAACAGTAGACTGGAGAAAGAGCGATGAGCAGCAACCGGCTCTCAGGGGACGTGTGTCTGGGGCAGTCTGCCTGGCACCAGGGTTTTGGAGCACCCGAACTGCATCCACACGTTTTGAGCACCACAGAATCCTGAAGTGGTTTGATTGGAAGGGACTTTTTAGGACCACCTCGTTCCAACCCCCTTGTAGGGAGACCGTCCACTAGACCGGGTTGTCCCAAGCCCCGTCCAACCTGAACACTTCCAGGG
>VZTT01033412.1:0-18310 GCA_013400855.1 Buphagus erythrorhynchus | reverse complement strand
GAGCAGGTGCAGCAAACTTTCCCAAGAATTTAGGGAGGTCATACCTAGGTCTCCCACTAAGCAGTGTCTCCATAAGTGAGGTGAAGAAATCTTACAGTCTCATAACCACCTGCATTAAACTGAGCACAGATATGGAGGCTTTCTCCTGTTGGTGAATCCAGAGCATTTAAAACCATGACAAGGCATTCAAATACCCACGTGATCTTTGAGAGCAAGCACAAGGGCTTCTTTTTGTGCTACTTCAGGATTACTGCACCTCAGCTGAGCTGATTTCAGGGCATGCTTTTCCAAGCAGAAGATACACCACCCTCACTTAAGTGAGATGCAGTGACATTCCAGGTTTTCCTAAATAACTCTGATATAGCAACTTCCTTCATGGGTTCACAACCACATGAATCCTGCTGCATAAACCACTCTCTCTAATAAAGCTAATTCCAGTACTACAGGTGGCTGCCTCCCATGTCAATACAGAGCATAAAAGAGTACAACACCCTAATCAGACTAAGTCTTCCCAAAGGAGTCAGGAATACCCAATTACAAAAGAGTGCAACATAGCAGTTTTCTAATTTAAAGATCCATCTCCCCTCCTTTTATTTCTAAAGGATTAAAAACCACCTCCTTGCAGTGGCAGCATCACCCTCATCTCTTTATGGAAAACTTCACAGCATTTAATTCAAAGAGACATTTATAAACTCAATAAAGATATCTCAGACACTGCTGACAGTTGTACAAAATGATCAGGTCAGGGTGCAGCAGATGAAAAAAAGTCATCAGGAGTGGAAAAACCAAGACAGAGCATCACTTGCTGCTCTGTTGAACACCAGCACATCCACAACTGCACCCTGCAGTCAGCTCTGGTCTCTGGAATTCAACAAGGACACGGGGCTGTTACAGCTGCTCAAAGAAAAGCAATTAAACCACCAAGAGGCAGCTCCTCGAGAGGTGAGACTAAAAAGGCTGGGATTCTCCACCACGGAGAGGAGGAGGGCTGGCTGCAGCATGTAGGAGGCCAGGAGGGCACAGGCAAAGCACACTAAGCTAGCAGGAGATCCACTTCAAATGGCAAAAGTACTCCCTTCCAGAGCAGGGAGCAAATTTCACATAGTAGCAAGTCCTGGGAGCTGAACAGCATCAGCTCCGTGGCAGAAGGGTTTGGTGTTCACAGTGAAGTCATCCACAGACATCCAGCTGCAAATGTGCCCTCCCAGTCCTCCTCAGCAGCAGAAGTGGGAATGTGAGAGTGTGAGAGTTCCTCTGCCCACCAAGCCCAATCCTGCATCTCAAGGGTGTTGAAGTCTCTCAGCTTTCTGAACTCCAGATCACATGGTTTAAAAGGGCTTCTTCTGAAAAGCACCCTACAGCTGCCAAATCCTGGCTGTGGGATGTGGGAGAGAGAGGACTGAGGCACTGCAGTGCCAGACAGAAGGAAAGTGAGGCCTCTCTCCAACTGCTCTCTTTGCAAACACTGTTAGGTAACTGGGACGCAAACACTGCTGCACTTCCACCTCCATAGCACTCACACGTGACACGGGGATGATCCAGGCTGAGGATCCAGGCTGAGGGCAGGACACCACTGGCATCCATATGCTAACAAGCAGGAACATGCTCTGGGGCACAATACAGCTACTGTGCCTACAAAATGGCTGAATTTTGGCTCAGGCACCCCACCTATGCAATTCCCAACCCTGATACTGCAACTCAGCATCTTCCATCACTCTGCTAATCATTTCCTTGGGAGAAGACCAAAAGACTTCTCACCCAGAATGGAAACCAGCCATACAGACCCACCTGACTTCAAAAGATTAAGCTTAAAAAATAGACCCCTGACATGTGTGGGAGCTCTGGTGACCAGAGTAAACTGACTCATTCAGTAACCTCAGCAATTAAAAGGAGGTGAGGTAGTCAAACCCAACAGTCTCAGGAGTGCACAACAGCTCTGCCTTTGCCTGCTGCCTTCACACTTCACTGTGTTGTGAGATACAATGGCTTCCAGATAAGCTTAGTGCATGGGAAGAAAAAGCATGGCACCAGCTTTAAGGCTTTTCTGGAGAAAGGTATGAGAAAGACTGCACAGTGTCCTGTGCAGCTACCATTTAGAGGACTCCTGTTTAAGCTTTAACTTATCACCTAAAAAACATACAGAATTGTAAAAAAAGCCCCAAGCTCTGTAGGTAATGTTTTCTGCAACACTGCTGACATGTAACAAACACTTTCTGAAGCACTATCATCTGCTGCAGACTCACACTCATGCCCCACCCTGGAGGCAGCTGTGCAAGGTACCCAACCAGCTGGAGAACAGAGGATGGAGTAGTGCCAAGCAAAGGACATCTCTGAGAGTTCACAGCACAGGCAGACAAAACCCAATAGCCAAAGAAGACAGATCTTCAGCAAGGTGGAGAAAAATCTCATAAAAACTCAACATATGAGAATACATCTTTGCTCTTCAAAACCCTAATATTTCACTCTTACATGTTAAGAAAGCAAGAAAATCATGAGGGACTTGAAAATGTGGAATCAAAATCTTAATCCAGTGCATCTAATTGTACACCACGGCCTTGTTAGCTGGCTAGAGCTCTGGAAACACATCCACAAATTCCATCTGTCTGTTCAGTTCAGCAAGTTGAATTACAGTGCCTCCAATGTTACACCAGACCACCGTAAAATAGTGAGTTATTTATACTGAAATCAGCTTTAAGACACCAGAGCTGATTTCCATACTCCCAATGCCTCTACCATCATCAGCGATTTACCCTCACTCTATCCATGAACTGGTGAAATGGGATCCCATGCAAAGCCAAAGATGGACATCAGAGGTGGACAGAGTGACACACCTGGTGTGACACAAGGCCAAGTCAGGTACTGACTTCCATTCCCAGTGCCTTTGCTATGGCACATCCCCACAGAGCACTACCAGGCTCTCACTGACTGATCTTGGTATCACTGGTTAAAACACAAACCTTTCCTTCAGTCTTGGCACTTCCACATCAGCCTGGATGAGGAGCTTCTGACAATTTGGGAAAGGCAGGAATTGAGATCATCAATATCTGCTTCTGAAAACTACATTCCTTTCCTGATTTGAAACCTAAATCCAGAGCAATCCCCCTCTCCCAAGCAAGGCTGCAAACACCACTGGGGCCAGGAAGTTTTTTCTTTGCACTCATGGCAACACAGTGAGTATCCTGGTTGTCCTTAACAACAATACTCAACAGCAACGCACAGGCTACAAGCCATGGGAGAGGTCTGTGTCTTCCCAAAGTATTGCAAATTCAAATATATATCCTCAGATATATATTTCTTAGACACATCCATCTATACAGGTAACATATAAACAACAATAATCTGAGTTACATTTGCATCTTGACACGTCAGTGTTTTCAATTATGTGTGATGACCAAGACCTACAAGTTCCCAAACTCCTTCACCCTGGACATCCAAATTTGCTATGCTACAATGTAGGGGAGGAAAGAACCTTCCAGCTGTTTAGTCATCACTACATGAAAGCATGTAAAGCATGAAAGATGTCACTGCTATACAGGAATGACCAAATATTAGAGGTTTGTTTAGGAAGTTTTTTTGCTTCGGTTTTTGGGTGGGGTTTTTTGGGATTTTGTGGTTTGGCTTTGTTTTTTTTTTATATTAATGTCCATTGCATATTCCAGACTGTACACTGCATGCACCAGTCTTCTAAGCCTGGTTAGTGCTGACTCTGAAGGAAGAGAAGTGCAGGGAAGGCGAGGGAGAAGGAGGTTTGAAGAGCTCCATTTTTATTTAATACATACCAGACTGGCCGTCAGATGGAAATATATCTGAAAAAAGAAAAAAAAAATATATCAGTATTGGTTGCAGCTGGAGTGCAAATCATATTTAAAAGGTCTCCTCTTTCGATTTGTTTGCTTTAGCTAAACAGAGGAAGTATTTTCTTAGTATCTCAAGTTAAACATCAATCCAGCTTGGAACCCACCTCAATTCAACCACTTGTAAGGAAGATTTTGAAGGAGTCTGTGTTTACCCGAATGCGCTGCTCTCATAAATAAACTTCTGTATTGGCTTCTAGCAGACAGCAGTGCACAATAAAAAAAGGTAGTTGAGATGTGCAAAGATCCACAAAACATGCTGCTTGGTGGCACCCACACTCCCCCTGAGCTGCTATATCAAATGGAAGTCTACAGAGAACATCTAACAGGGAACACAGGTGGGAACCAAGGCAAAAGCCAAGTGAGCATTCTTTGGATCATCCTTGGTTTTGCAGCCACAAGGGGCATGAGCCTGGCTCTAACACAGCACCTACACCAGACACACACACCCATCACCAAATGGACACCCAGGGCCTTGGCACATCACCTACCACACCAGGAGAACCCCTTCCCCTTCCCAGCTCAGGTATCTCTGTCAGCAGACACAGGCCACTGCACAGGACACGTGGAGTCTGGGGGGTTCAGATCCCACAACAGATTATTTAACCTCCTCAGCATCCCAGGCTCTTTCCAGTTAGAGGTACAGGCTCTTCTCTTGGAGGACCCCTATGTATAGCCAGGAAGATGTTTACTTAAGCAGCTGGAAGGACCAGACTTTTCATTTAAGGAGCACACAGGACAGTGTGTGTGGAAAACCCCTGTTGATAAAGGTTCCCCCAGAAGATATGAAAACAGTACTTTTGAGAGAGCAATACATTATGTTTTCTTCAAGGATCCCAGAAGAGGAGGGGGAAGGAAGGCTGCCAGCAAGGCAAGGTCCTCCTGGGACAGGGGCAGGCCCCTGGCTCCTGCTTATCAGCTACCCAAAACACACATTCAGCTGGAAAGTCACAAGAGTTGCAGCAAGGACTACCCCTGAGGCAGGGCAATGCTCTCTGGCCTGGGCTCAGCTCATGCAAAAACAGCAAAAACACCCTTCTGCCAAAGTAACTTCTGTTTCTCTTCCTTTGACTTGCACCATGTTCAAAGCATTCTCAGGCAGGGATGCTTTCATCTCACATAGAAACTTAAGAGCCAAGTGGAGCAAAAATACCCAGAAGTTAAATCAAGACTCATCTCTACCATTATTACACAGTTATAGTCTGTGGCCATTTGAAGGCACGGTATCAAGGACAGCCCAGCACATCCAGAGCAGTCTCCAAGCACCAGTTCAGATCCTTTGCAAGCTGCATGTTCTACTGCAATCCTCCACCAGCCCAAGTCCCAAATGCATTTAAACATCTTTTATTTCTGTATGGTCACTGAGGAGTTCAGGCTTCTACATCAGCAAGCTGAAACTCCCTGTACTTTATATAATCATAAAATCGTTAAGGTTTGAAAAAAACCTTAAAGATCTCAAACAAGATACATTTTATTTCCCTACTTGGGCTTCTCTGCAAAGGAAGAAGATAGTAACACTGGTATCACATCTGTTTGGATCAGCTGTACCAGATGTTACCAAAAATCAAAATAAATAACAACACCACAATGGTTGATAAAATAAATTCCTTTGTGCCAGCCAGGAATTTAGCAAAGTCAGGCTTTGGCAAATGCTCCCCTTGCTGTACCCTGAGGGGTGCAGCTCTCTAGTCTGCATTCCTGCTAGGCTGTCCCACCAACTCTTCATCAAATACACGCCACAGCAGAAACAGCCATTCACAATAGGTCCAGGCTCTGGACACCACAAATGCCACCAAATCAGGCAGCAGCTGCAGGTGACCCGTCAGCAACATCTCCTATCAGACATGTCACCACCACAACTCCAAACTCACATTCCCTCAAGGTCTCTTCTCAGCTTACTGCTGTATTACCCACTGCCCTGTCCTGCTCTAGATGTGTAGCAAGGCTCTCCTGGCTCCTCCTGAGCTCAGACACAACTCTAGAGCAGCTTTGCCATCACATTTACTAGAAAAGCAGTGACTCTACTCAGTGGCTGAGGTCAGTAGAAAGCAAGGACCACGTGTGATGGCCAAGGGCAGATACAGCTCACATTCACCTCAAGAGGTTTGCCAGGGCAACTCCTGTCAAGGAAAGACACTTGCATTCAGTGCTCAGCCCCCTTGTCTGGGAGAGGCTGACCTTGTCCAACTCATCACACCTATTTGATTAACACAGTTTTAACTCCAAGCTCTCCAGAGCAGACTGAGAACAATGGGCTTGCATGCAGCTTTCCCCAGAGCTGAGAACAAGCACAGAGCAATCAGTCTGCAGGACTTGCTTTGAAAAACGGGGCTGCTGGGAGGACACATCTGAGGCAAAGCTGGTCAGGGACTGGCAGGCACAACGACCCTTTGGGACACCTTTTACCCCTGCAAGCACAAGTGACTTAAATTAAAAATTAAAAATCTGCCAATTAAGGGCAGCACCTCAGGTGCCCAAGAGAAGTCTAAATCAGGCAGTGCTTTCTTTTCCCAAGAAAGCCATAGGAAGGGAAGCAGGCAGAAACCTATGTGGCCAGCAGGTAAACCCCTGGGCTGCCCTCCAAGGAGCCCATCTCATACACTGCAGGACTGAGCCTGCCTGTCTAGGTCAGCTTCATTCCCAGCTCCCCCAAGGCTAAAACTCAAACACAAAGGACCAAAGCACAGAGAAGGGTTTTTTCCTCAAAGACCCAACAAAAAGGTGAAGCCAGCAAACCAGCCCCACCAATTCCTCCCACCACACACACCAGCTACCTCCCAAGGCACCCTGATGCCAGGTATCCCAACACTGGCCAGATGCTGCAGGACAATGCTTCACAGCAGCTCTCCATCATCCATCAGCCACCTGCTCAGCAGCAGGCAATCCCTACATGGGACCCATGCCTGCACAACACCCTCCCAGCCATGCCCAGTGGGAAGGAGCAAGAAATAACAGTATCACAATGCAAACGAGCAGACCCATGAAATTTGGACCCCAGGTCTCATTTCCTTCTTCTTGCAGACACTTTTGTTTCTCACCATGCACCCAAAATCAGAAAGACTTGGTGTCTGAACAAAGGGACTGTAGTCACCACGGGAACCAGTGATCTCTTCACTGCAGGACCAGTCTCTGCAGAGCCAGGTATTTCCCAAGCCCCTGACCACTACCCCCAGCCCTGTACAGAATCCATGCAGCCTACAACATCTCAACAGAAAAACATGTTCTGTGAATTCTCCCGTTATCAGCAAAGAAAGGTGGAGGACGGAGTGAAGAGGAGGAGGAGGAGGTCAGGGGTGTGCATGGCAGCTGGCAGGATGTTGGGACAGGCACAGAACTTCCCTTTCAGGACCATCAGTGAGGGTGCAGATGTGGTACAGGGGTGCTTACTCTGGGCACCAATACCCACAGTTGCTGCACAGAGAGCCCAGGAGATCAAACCAAATTGAGGGCAGTCGTCCTTATTTTAGGTGATGCTGGGGGTGGATCTCAATTTCAATTTTGATGGTATTTTTACACAAAGGAGAAGACCGTACAGCTAAAATGGGGCATTTAAAGAGAAAAACTGATGCATCCACACACATACCCCCTTCCCCAGGGGCTAGCTGGCTACTGCTGCTATTCAGGTATCTGGGGCAGGTCCAAAAAAGTCACCCCATTTATGAGCCCCCATTTCCCCTCCGAAGGAAGGGAGATGTTTCCCTGAGGAAGCATGTGCTAACCACGCTGCTCCACCAGCCACGCTCACAGTGCTGAATCCCAACGCCTGCACAGGAAGCCAGTCTTCTCTACAGCTGGGAAGGGACCTCCACCACCCAGTGCCTGTCCCCAGCCCCCTTTTCCAGCAGGGACACTGCTTCCTCCTGGCAGGGCCGGGAGGCAGCGGCTGAGGAGCAGCTCATCATCCCTGACGCAAGAGAAGCGCTGACTCGTTATTACAGCAACCTGCAGCCATAACTGCCAAGGGGCCGCGGCCGCAGGCCCAGTGCCAGCAGGAACCAGCTCCCTGCTGGCCCCCACCTCCCATTGCCCTTCTGCTCTAGAAACGGGGAAAAACGACCTCAGAGTGGCTTTATGCCACCTGTCAGTCACCAATGCGCACTGACTGGTGAAGCACGCTGACCAGTGTGCTGGGTGAGAGCTGTGCATGCACAGGAACAAGAGGCAGCTACTCGGCTGCTCCCACTGGGACACGGGGCTCATCCACACTGCCACAGGAAGACACCAGCTGATTTGTTCTGGCTTTCAACCCATGAAGTTGTAACCAAATCATCCTCAACGTTTTGCAGACAAAAGACTCGGACGTCAGCAAAAAAAATGACCTCTTCAAGGTCACAGGGGGACTCGCAGCAGGGACGTGACCAGAACTCGATGACAATGGCTCGAAAGCTGCAGGGCTGCACTGGCTGCCCAGGAGAGGGACTGGGGAGGGAAGTGCTGGCAGATGGCAGGATCAATTGGTATCTCTCCTCCTAACCTGACCTGCTGCCTGGCAAGGACAATCCAGGCAGGAAAAAGGTCCAAATTACATAGTCCAGCATGTACTGTTAAAGACACCAGAGCTGCTTGAATCTCTTCTCTGGCCCTGTGCAATATTTCAGTTCAAATCTCTGTCACCAGGCTCCCTCTCGGAGGCCAAGGCAGTGCCTGCAGGTTCCCAGGACAGTTACAGGCCCTTCAAAGCAACACTCAGTGGTTGCTGAAGGGAACCACTTCAGTGGAAGGGGGTGAGGTCTGCTAGGGAAAAGTAGCAAAGCAAGAAACCCTAAACCCGAAAATTAGCATGGCCAATTATATCCCTCCCGAGATCTAGTTTGCTTCCTGTTTCCCTCCTTTGTTACCTGCTGAGCAGGATCGGGGAGGGTCCAGCTCTCAGTCACCCAGATCGTCCCAGCCCGCTCCAGCTGCCAGGTCCTCGCAAACACCACCCATACCTCTCAGCTTACTAGAGGATATTTACCCCTCAAAGAGAAGCTGAAGCATGAGACAGACAGATCAATCCTAACACGATGCTGGCTAGGTCCCAAGACACAACTAAGGCAAGAGAAACAAAAAAAAAAAGCTATGGAGAGGTTTATCCCAAATCAGTTCCTCTACAAGGGTATCCAGACCACCAGTACCTGCTAAACGGTTTTCTGTTCCCTGTCCAGAGAAAAGGTTAGATTAGTTCTCAAACACCCCTATCACCTACACTGGCTCAAGAGCTACAGCCAGTGTGAGCTCTGACATCAATTTCCCACAAACCACACGGAAACAAATGCCTGAAATAGGCTTTTAGTGTATAAACAGCTGTGCATTTGGTGAAGCTCAGCTGTGCTGTCCCTGCTATCTTCACATACTTGAAAAGTAATGAAGACTTTCAGCATCCCAGAGTTTCAAGAGGAACAACCCTGGAAAAAAATCATCTATTCCAAAATCAGAGCGTTATCTGAGCTAACTCCCTACCTAACTCCAAACCAGACACTAGAAGCGTACCTCAGTGCTGATGTTCAGTCTCCTCCAGACCCAAGGGCAGCAGTGCAGACCCAGCAGGGCTGTGACACCCGCTGAACACACAGTCACCAGCAGTACCGGAACCGTGCCCAGCAAAAACTCCTTCCAGAGATCCACATGGAAGAGGGTCCAGGTCTCTTCTTCAAGCACCAGAAATGCCAATGGTCAATGTTCTGGGGAACCTGACCAGAAGAATGAGAGCTCTCCAAACAGACAGTCTTGCAAATCCAACACTCACATATGCACAGGCACACAAGGAATAACTGGAAGGTCACAGGCTGTTGTTTCTCCCATCCACTTATCAGTGCTTGCACTGGAGAGAACAAATACTGGGTGTTCTCTCCTGTTAACCCCTTCCCCTCATCTCCAAAGTGGAGAAGCAGCAAAGTGCTGCTGCTCCAGAGCATGAGTCCCAACATTCCTGATCATGAACCCAACAAAGGGCTTCAGAGAAAGTCCAAGGCAACTTAAAGGTGCTTGGTAACTCTTCCCATGGAACAGCTGGTGACCCAGCTCTCTGCCTCGTATCCTTTAATCACCAGTAAGCCTGGAGTGATACCACTGGAGGCCTTAGGCCTTCCAGGAGAACAGCCCTACATGAGTCTGGTCCAAATGATCAGTCACCCCTCCCCAAACTGCTCTTTAAGCCACTGGATATTGAACAGACACTAAAATTTCTGGCACAATCAAGCAAAATGCATGTCTCAAAGACTCTTGTTGAAATACAGGAGCCATTTTGGTGCAGCCTAGAAGCCAGCTGGATCCCACACTGTGGAAACTGATACAGGATGGTGTTTCCCTCTGACAGGGTAGTTAAAACTCAGAGCTGCAACACACTTTTCTGCTTGCATATCAAGGGCAGACCCAAACTCCAGAGAAGCTTTGACCAAGGACAGCTCAGATAGCAGCAGGCAGGAAAGATCCATCTCCCTACAAAGGAGAATCCATTAACGTACCCAGAAATCCAGTGTCTCCATGAAAAAGGATCCCACTCCGTCTCCTCAAATGCACCAGTATCATGGTAAAGCCCCATAACATCAGATAAGGATGCCATAAAGCCCTATGAAAACCCCAGAAACTGAAAACTGCATGGCTCTCTCCACCTTTGGGCTGCAGACAGAGGGCCGAGCAGGGGGCTGTAGGATACACAATGCAGCACAGCAAAGACATCATAATTAAATCTTTTAGCTGAATTACAAATCAGACATACAGTCTAAGGCGTTCCCTCCCTCTGGCCCAGGCTATCTGCTTGGTTTTAATCAAACATAGCCTTTCTAATCACCCTCCAAACTCCATCCTTGCTTGGTTCCACTCTCTGCTGACAATTACGTCAACTCAGATTTCACCTCCAACTGAAGCTAAGAGAGTTATCTCACTGTAATCTGCCATGTCTCCTCCAAATCATTGTCACAATTGTCTTTACAGGTTTAATTTTAAAATTTAAAACCATGGCTCATTTACAGCAAATTCTTCCCTGCAGAGTACGCAAATGTCACATTTGTCATTCCACAGTTAAAAGGAACTCCAAAAAAACCACAACAGTGAGCTTGGAGAGCCCACCTGAGATTGGGAAGCCAAAAGAAAAGTCCCCTTTTTGTTCAGCTCAATGCAAGACCCTCTGCAATGGCAGAGGATTTCTGAGCACTCAGAAGATGCATGAGATCATAGTCGGTATTCCCCCGAGCTCTCAAGGTTGAGCTTGGAGTTGGGAAGTGAAATTCAATATGATTACAGACAGTGAAGTCTCATGCTTTGTCATCTGAGCACATGGTGGAGACACCTCTGTGATTCGCTCCTCTGTCTTGCTGGGTGGAACCTCGTGCACAAATATCCCATCACTTCTGTTTCAGTCACAGTAAAAGCCTCCCATCTGCATTTCTGGGATGTGTTTCTCCACATTTCAGTATCTGCTGCTACAGACACATCATTTCTCAGCATCACATATACTGGTGTCACTCCTTACACTTAATTCTTCGTTTTGTTTTTCTCTCTACTTTCCCCCTTGCACAGCCTCCAGCTGACCTGCCAATATGAGCCCACCTGGAGGTAACACAGCTACAGTGAAGTGCTTAAGCAACTCCTTTAGGTGTCTCTTTTTGTGCTGAATGAGGCCAAGAGCATTGCTTTTTGTTATTGTGGTTGTCTTTACTTTCAGTAGGTTCGTTCTGTGAGGTCAGGAGAGCTGACACAGACTTTTTGACTACTTGGAAGTATAACCCTTCCAGTTACAGCAAAGGCATAAAAATTGCAGAGAATCCTAAGAGTCTTGCAGGAATAAACTTAGTGCTTTTTTTTGCAACATACAATAAAGGAAAAAAAAAAAAAAGAGGAAGATGTGACCTTGGAGAATCTGAAGAAATTAATTTCCTGTAGTTTAAGGGAATGCTGGCTTATCAAACATTTGAGTGTTGCTTATTAACTGTGAGTTCTCACTATTTTATTCTGTCACTAGCTTTATCATCTACAAATGTGCAAACCAGATAGTTTGGTAGCTAAGACTTGGTAAAATAATCACTCATTTACATCACTGACCAGAAGCTTTCAAAAGCACAGTTATAAAGAAAAACAAAACAAAAAAGGCAGTGCGATTTAGTGTGGAGGCTGAATATATATCATAAATAATCTGCTTTGAAGACAGTGCTCAGTATTTAGCAGCATACCTCCCTCTGAATTACCAGGCAGGCAAAACACCAATCTCCCCACATATCTTTTCTCTTACTTTCCCACCAACAAAACTCTACGCTTTCCTCATTTCTGTGGTTTTTCCAATTTCATACTTGTTTCCCCACTTATTTAGCCAGGAAAAAAACTCACCTCTTCTCTCATTTTTTTTTCAGACTCCTTAAAAGCTACCTTATCCAGCCCTGAAAACCCCCTGTTCTCTCCATGCATTCAGGCTGCAGGCGAGTCCAAGTGCAGGAACGACTGCCAGGAAAGGAGAAGCGATAGAGCCGTGGCTGCCTCCGGCGCAGCCGTGCCCTGCAGACTGCAGAGTCACTCTGCAGGAGCACAGCACCCGGCTGGAAAAACGTGCTCAGCACTGTGCCCGGGACAGGCTCTGCTGCCCCCCGAGCTCTGCCCCCATTCCTGGGCTGGGGAGAGCAGAGCACTGCCTGTGTCCCACCTGCTGGACCCCACCTCGGGCTCATGCTGTCCCTCCCGGCCAGCAGGAAGGACACACAGCACCTTTCCATCCCCTGTCCAGCTTCCCAATCATGCTTTAATTCTGTCTTGTGTGTCAAGGACATGTGAGGTTCACAAGTCCCAGCTGAGCTCCCATTTCTCCCGGTTGCCCTCGGCTGCCACGGTCACCAAGGGATCTCTGCAGAGCCTGACAGAGATCGAACAAGTGACACTGAGGAGCACCAGAGGTGCTTCTCCTCCAACATCTTCCTCGTGGGCAAGGGTGCTTCTCCTGGGCTCCATCAGCAGCCAGGGAGCAAGTGGGGAGTGGAGAGAAGTACCTGCTAGAGCAGCAGCTTGCAGACCTGTTCCCAGCCACTTCAAGGGGTGTCCAGCAGGAAGCAAATGTGCTTCCCCAGGAGCACAGGTCAGGGCAGGCTGTGCCCGCCAGCACATCGCGAGTGTCACACGTATTCTGGAGGAACCAGTGTAACATTTTCTAGATCAAGAGAACAAAGGGCATTTGTGTCACCTCTGAGTGTCACCAGAATCAGACTGAGCGGCATCAAGACCTCAGTCACACCAACAACCACCCCTGCTGACCACTTCTAAAACAAATTAAGGTTTCCACCTGTCCTTTTGTGACAGAGCACCCAACCCAGTCAGAGCCACCATGGTCACCTCCAACACGCCGTCAGTCTGCAGCAGAGAATTCTACCAAATCTTACTGTTTGTCACCACACAAAGGAACAATGTGACTCAAACCCACAAAACAAAAATAAAATCACAACCACTGCAGAGCACTGAACCCTGCTGCGTGTTCCCATACAACCCTGAAACACATGAATGCATCAAGGGAAGCTTCTGCTCCTAAGTCAGCTTTGCTCCAGAAGGACAGTGAAGGTAACTCACTGATAAAGCAGGTATTAGATGAGCCAGTTCCCAGCCCTTCCTCCCTCTCCTTGCATGTCTCAGCAGAACATCCCCCAGCACATGCAGCTTGAAGAGCTCTTGATCCTGGCAATACCTACAGCGAGTGTCACACCAAAGCTGGGCAAGATGACTTGCTAAGGAGAGTGGCTCCAGCAGCTCAACCAGCACCATCAGCCTGGTGCAACACTGAAACCAGCAGAGCCACAACAAATCACACACCAGTTTGCTCAGGAAAGGAAATCCACCCATGAAGCCCCCCAGACNTGAAGAGCTCTTGATCCTGGCAATACCTACAGCGAGTGTCACACCAAAGCTGGGCAAGATGACTTGCTAAGGAGAGTGGCTCCAGCAGCTCAACCAGCACCATCAGCCTGGTGCAACACTGAAACCAGCAGAGCCACAACAAATCACACACCAGTTTGCTCAGGAAAGGAAATCCACCCATGAAGCCCCCCAGACTGCAGCACAAATGTGGGCTCTGACAGAGCAAAGTTCAGTTAGGAGGATCTTCTGGGAACCTCCAGTTACAGGATGAGCCTCCCTTTAGAAACATGTTGACACTTGACCACAGTTTCCACAATCTTTCCCAAAAAGTTTATCTTGCACAGCATTAGAATTGCTATCAGCAAACCTATTTCCACCAAATGCCTCGTGCCAGTTTTTGCTCCACAGCTGTGGGACATTCATGTGCACACCCACTTCTCTGTTTGCCAAGCAATCCAGACCGACCCTGACCCAAAACTTACCTCACAAAGAAGTCTGGTAATTGATTTATTCAAGGCCAAATTCAGTTCCCATTTGTTATGGTCACCTATTAGCACTACCTAAATACACCAGTAGCTTCAAGTTCTCCCAGCACAGCACTAACTTCTTTGAAGCCCTCCTATTCTCTCTCCTCTGACCTCAAATCATGCAGCTGCATTATTTGCTAGAAGATATTCAGATTAACCAGTTATTTCAATGCAAAGAGATAAGTCTCCCAGCTCCATTCAGACCTCACTAACAAGGACCTGGACCTGCAGAACGAGTGGAACCGAAGCCTGGTTTCAAGTGAGAAAAGGAACAAATGCAGAGCTGGCCATGCCAGAGACCACAGAGTGGATTCAGAGATCCACGCAGAGCTTTAGCCAACCCCAGGAGACAACTTCTTGGCCATGAAAAGCTCCACCTAGACAGCACTATCACCATGGGAGAGCTCAGCAGGCATCACCAAGGTTGCATCACCTCTTTCCCCAAGCTCCCTGTGTACACAGCAAGCCAGGGATTTGGCAGAGACAGCAGTGTGGAGACTCAGGCCCTTGGTAGGAAGTCAGCAAAGGCTTCAATGCCAAGATGACCAAAGGATAAGTAACATATTGAAGACCATAATGTCAATGCGTATCACGGTTGGGAATGAACAAAGCTCACCAGACCCAACTGGACCTATGGTAAGAGCACCTGTAATAACTGTAAGGGTTAAAATGTTCAGCCTGGTCTGAACAGCAAGCACAGCTTTCTACTAAAATGCACATTCCTTATAGAGATGGTGCTGGAGATTCATTATAATCTCAGATATGTAAAGAGCAACCTAACTCTATCCAAGTCTGCATTTGGCATTGCCCTGAAGATAATTTCAAGCTGTTTGAACACAGCAAAAAGATCCGGTGTCATAATTTGGAAGGGAGACCAGAGCATTGCAGCCCCTGTGCCCCCATTCCCAGTCCTGCTCTCTAGACTCAATCTGTCTTCAAATCCGAACGAAGTGCTTGTGCTGCCACAATCCTGGTGGAGACTTCCAGGCACCACGAGCAATATCAAGTTTAAAAGAAGAGTTGTTAGAGTAAGGAGATGGTTGGAGAGAATCCTTCAGTGACACCCTGGATCTGGCAATTTGGAACTGGAGGTTGCAGCAGAAGCAGGCACTGAAGCCCAGCAACCAGGGCCAGTGAGTCAGCTCCCAGGAGCCGCGCTGCATTCCCCAGCCTTCTCTTCCCGAAACAAACAGTGCAGAACAGGGCAAAGGTCCAGCACAAAGCTGAAGGGCAAAGGTATGCGGGGGAGGGAAAACACTAAGCCTCACGTTTTTTTGGAGCAACGATTTCCAGTTACCCTCATCCACCCCAACAAGATGTTGGAAGAGTTACTCAAACGTGAGTTGTGGGATCAGAACAAAACAGTAATTTGGAGAGGAAACTTGGGGAGGTGGGGGGGAGGCCTCCTGCTGCGATAGCAGCTCTGTTGCAACAGCCAGAAGAGCTCCACAACTACATGCCACGACAGAGTGAGAATTGCCCAACACTTTGGAAATAGGCGTGTGCAGGACTACCAAGCTGGATACCTGAGCAAGCAGATGTGTGTGCCTACTCCGAACACGAAGAAATGGCAATGGTAAAACAAGCTTCCCATCCATCTTATCTCCTGCACTGGAGGTTGGTTTCAAGGAAAGCCCTATGGGGAGTTAGTCAGCAAGGGATGAGATGTCAATGAATCTTCCCCTGCCTTCACCTCAGTACCGGTAGCCAAGTCAGCCTCTGCTCAGGCATAAAGCAACGTGCACTCTCAACAATAGTTAGCTCACCCTGGTGCTTGCTGCTAGCAACTAAGGTGTGCCTTCTGGAACGTACTGCTTATCCACCCAGCACATTTGCCAAACAGCACGCAGGAAACTCTGCTCAAGAAATCAAAGCACCTCCTGCATCTCCACTAGGAAATACATGACTTTCCCTGGCCAAACTTGTAGGGAGAATTTTAAAAGTCAGCGCAGGCAAAGCTCAGCAATTGCAGTGCCGGTCATTAAAACCTGCATGTTCTTACTTCCAAGATGTAAATGGCTTTAAAAATAAAGAAGTGCCAAGTGCCTTGATGCAACATTTCTTGAAATACGTCCAGCAGGTTTTCAAAACGGGGTGCTGTTAACACCTGTCCACACCAACGCTTGCATCAGCACCAGCCCTGGTGCAGGGCACAGTGGAGGAGCACAACATGTTCCAGAAGGTCAAGCTGTCTTAACTGCAAGCCACACTTCTGATCTAGAGAAGAACTGGAGAAAACACTTTGAATTTGGTTTATAGTCAATAGTGCAAAGCTGGTTTTGCCAGAAAACATTTCCTTCACTACCGCAGACACACACACACTACCATCATGTGT
The DNA here is from genome assembly GCA_013400855.1 of Buphagus erythrorhynchus. Lineage (NCBI taxonomy): Eukaryota > Metazoa > Chordata > Aves > Passeriformes > Sturnidae > Buphagus > Buphagus erythrorhynchus. The sequence continues at coordinate 1,784 of VZTT01033412.1, read as the reverse complement.
CAGTCAGGCTGCCGGCCGCATTTATTTACATGATAAGACGAGAACATGTAATAACGAGGGCATGGTCACACAGACCTTGCTACTAGATCATTAGAGAGTAAAAACGAGGCATCATTACAGCTCTGCAGCAGTCACAAGCAGCCAGCAGTGTCAAGTACAAGCCTTGCCACACAGGACAGGACCACGTGTATCTCAGGATTCAAAGGATCCCCCCTCTCCTCTTTGCACCTTGCACCCTGACCCTGATGGAAACATACATGAATAAAAAGGTAACATGCATCTTGTCAAGAGACCATGAAAATTTTCTGGTGTGCCACTCCAGACAAGCCTCAGCCTCCACTCACAGCATCAGCAGTATAGCTGCTGTCTGACTCGACCTAATGGTTGCCCCACTTACTGCCACGCCATTGTGCATTTGGGAGGTTAAGAAGCAAGGAGAGGCTTCACTTCAAGAGCCCTCCTTCCTGAAAAAGCAGAAACGTTTGCTCAAACATCCTATTATATTACAGGCTGCACTGCCAACTTCGAGCAGAAAAATACTGCAGCAGGTAGGCAAGACACAAGCTTCTAAAGGTAAATCCTAATCCATGAAAAAAACGACCCTGTTCTTCAGCGCCTGTGTCAGGCCCCCACTGCACTCAACTTGCCCAGCCAGGGAGAGTCAAACAGTTCAAAACAAACTGTTCCGATGGTGTTTTGACCATCTGGAGGTGGATTTGTTAAGCTCTTCCCTATCCATACTCCAACAGGGACAGCAGAAACTCACCAAGATCTTACAGGTAGCTCTGTTTTCCCTGAGCTCAATGCTTTTACTTTTATAATCACCAATTCCAACGCAGGCCAATACAGAATGCGTGGACACCTAAGAAGAAGGTCCATTAAATCTGCTTTACAGGTCTATAATTAGTACAATCATTATAAAAAAAAATTAGGGCTTTCAAAGCCTGTCAAACAAGTCATAGAGGGATCCCTTTATCTTTACAGAGCCGTCTTCACTATGCTCTCTGGTCTCCTCACTACTTCTGGTGGATCAGGGCTGGAAACCTTTAGTATCTCCAGCACACAAGCACTGCACTGGGAACACTGGATTATGAGCAAAGGCTTTGTAAGCTCTGATGAGAAACCAAAGACTTCCAAAATTGACTTTCCAGAGTTCAGAAGATCTCAATCCACTGCAAGCATAGAAAAAGAGTCGCTTTCCTTGGATGATCCTCCTGGAGGTCACTACAACACTACAACTCACCTCACCAGCTGATTCTTTCACACGAATTCACACTCCGGATCTTTTTTGGTAAGTGTCTGCCAAAACAAATCCTCCACCCAATGAAATGAAGACACAACATGAGCCTGCAAACTCTATAAGAAGGCACCTGGGTGCAGGGCTGCCAGGCAAGGTCAGCTGCCAGCCTTGCCTCTCGTGGGAGCTCACCAGCCGTGTTTATTTTACACGTTTTCTCTTCTGCTAATGAACAGGCAGCAAAAGAAACAATGGCCCAAGAGAGGAGAGCCAGGCAGCAGCACTGGGGGCACTGCTGGAACCAGTCACTGCTGCCAAGCGTCCCAGAACACACCACTAACAAATTCCATTTTTTAGACACCTTTAGGAATACAGAGGCAACCGTGCTGGGCCCAAGGACAATTCAGAGTGTTGGAGCATTATTCCCTACCCTACAACTGCGTGGACACGCTAATGACACACTCTTTACTCTCTCCCTCAAAAAATCATCCCAGGAGTTGCAAGGGCCCCCTGTTTGTGTTGGGCAGCTGCCTCGACGCTACTGACT
>VZTT01033388.1:33910-53942 GCA_013400855.1 Buphagus erythrorhynchus | reverse complement strand
GAAAGTTTTCAACCACTTCTAGACTTTGCTTGGTGTATTGGATTGGTTCCATAAGCATTGCTGAGACCCATCATTTCTTTTAATGTGACTGTTTTTAATTAATGAATGACAAAAACTCTGTAAATAGGTGCTTATTTGCTGTCATATGTGATAAAATTCATAAACAGTAACAGTAGTAAATTATTCACCTAAGTAGAAAATTCCAGGATAATCAGCTGCACAGTCATAGACTAGGATTATTGGGTTTTCTGGAGAAAAGGGAAAATAAAGTCACTTCTGGGGAAGAAGTGTCTTGATATCTCTTCAAGATATCTCCTAGTTCTCATTTTCTTGATGCAAGGAAGTGAAAGGGCAAAGAACTTGAAAATAAAAGGTGGAAAAGAACAGATGATTCCTGAGATGAGACTACAGATCCACAGACGTGAGCAGAGTAACTTTTCTCCGTGAAGGTAAACTGCAGGTCAAAGGTTGGATAATTCTGTTAAAAATCGTTGTTGGGAATACAAAATCCCCAAATTAGTTTATTTAAATAAAAGATAACAGACTGAAACCTAGAGAAAGATGTGGAGAACTCAATAGAGTGCCAAAAACTAAGTTTTGATGTTTTATCAACTAAGCTGATGAAGTACTGAATATCCTAGGCTGCATCTAAAATTGTGAGGATGATGTATTTTGAAAAGTCACAAATAGTCTCTCATTTATTGTTTCTCCAGGCCAGGGGATGTATTGAAGTACACTGTGCTCACATCCCTACCCATACCACCTTCTTATCTCTCTGATGACAGCCAGGATGTGATTTGCTCTGAGCCTGGAGTGAGCACACTTCAGATACAGCTTTGTCTATATAAGCTAATGCTGAGACCATAGGGAATGATCTTACTGCTTAAAATTTTACAGTGTTTAACAGATAAACTGTTGAAAATCTGCATGTGGTTAGCAGTCAAGAGGAAAGTTACCATGAGACAACAGAGTTCATGATTCAAAGGAAAGAAAGAGATGAAAGAAGCAGAATAATAACACTGGGCTTCAAAAAATCAAACTTCAACAAACTCAAAGAATTGGTACATGAGGTCCTGGGGAAGGAATTAAAAGACAAAGAACAATTCAAGAGAGCTGAGAGTTTCTAAGAAGAGTTTCTAAGGCCATATTTTAAGTGCAAAAACCATTTATCTACATGCAAAGGAAAGAAAACTCAGAGTACTCTTGCTACATTAGGGGGTCATCAATTATCTGAAAAAAATAAAAAAATAATACTGGGGAAAAAAAAGTAGAAACAAGACAGCTACATTATCAAGAACAAATATAAAAGAACAGCACAGCAGGTTAGGAACAAAGCTGGACAGACAAAAATTTTTTGTCAGCAAGGGAAAAGCAAAATAATAAAAATGGATTTTTAAATATTTTTCTGTTATACAAAAAGAGCTCTCTGCTTACCAGAAGGGATAAGTATCAGATGGTGCAAAAGCCTGGAGTGCTTGCTGTTGCACTGCCTCCCCTCTAAACATTGTGTGCCATGATCAAAGTTAACCAGGAATGCAGGTCAGAGGCTATGAAGCTAATTAGATGTATCATAACATTAACTTCTGATTAAATCTGTTCTATAGTAATAAGGAGGAAAATTGAAATAATCTTGGGATTATTGTATTTTTGATTACTGTATATTTGATTACAGTATTTTTTGATTCTTGAGGAAGAATGAGTGAGTTCCCAGAGAACCAGAAGATAATACTACTTTTTTAAAATGGGCAAAACCACAGGAATGAGTGGAAAGGCAAGGTAAAGAGAATGACAGAGAATCAGTCAGGAAAACTTTGACACTAGAAGAGTTACTGAAAAAGCTGTCTAAAAATCTGCAAGCATAGAGACTAATTTAAAAGGCTGACATGCTTTTGTCCATGAAGTAATTTTTAAATAACCTTATGGTCAAGGTAACTATCCCAAGAGATAAAAACAGCATTTTGTACATTGAAGTCAATAAATGCCTTGACAACAGAGCCTCTTGGCCTGATTATGTATTGGGCCGCTCAGATTCAGATGATGAGCCTGTAAGGTGAAGACACAACTGGTTCATACATCATTTCAAGGGGTAATTAACATGCTTGTCAAATTGTGAAAGTGAATTGAGTGGGGTTAGGACTATCCAGATGTTATGAGTGAAAAGCAGGTGCAGTTCCCTCAGGGACAAGGCAAAAAGTAAGTGAGAGGCTTTATCAAAAGTGTAGCATTCCCATAGTGGGAATCCTGGAGCACCAATCAAATGAGGATCGAATGCACTGGATCCCTGCTCAGGAGAGAAGCTCCAGGGCAAGTGCTGTGGGGGTGAGTAAACAAACCTGTGCTAATTAACATTTCATACATATGCAATGTCTTGTTTTGCTCATTAGCTGCCCCATGTAATGCTGGTGCTGCTATTTGAATTCCAAGATTTGCAGATGGCCTTCACCTTGACACCCATGCAGATGGGGGAAGCAAACTACTCTGGTTTACAATAATGAGGTAAAACATGCTCAGTTCTCAACACACCCGGTGGGAAGAAGGGAACTATCACAGTCACAGTAACAACAAGGTAAGACCTGCTTGGGACTCTGCATACTCCAATGAGGGAGGTAAACTATTCAGGATTACCATAGGGCAGTCTTCTCACAGCCTACACTGTATGGAACATGTGGGAATGTCTGTGAATTTTACTGCTGAAATACAAGGTGGGATGGAAAGCACACTTATACAACATACAAGCTTAGAACTCAAAATAATCATGGTAACAGTTTAATTTTCAGCTTCAAGTCTTATGGTTTTGAAGGATAAATATTAAATGAAAAATAACTACAGAGCTTCAGTAAAAATCTCTGGGGACCATAAGAGATCACAAGCTGAATATGAACCCATGTGTACAGTTTGCAAAAAGAAAAGAAGAACGTGGGGGGAGAAGACCTGAGGTGTACTACATGAGAGCTGCACATGACAGAAGGTAATTATTTTGCTCTGTTTGGCAATAAAGAAGCATCAGCAGGGAATACTTTACCATTTAGGCACTGCAGCTAGGATACTAACAGCCAAAATGAGAGAGAGTAGAGGACCACAATAAGTATATGTTTAGAAACATAAACTGAGAAAGACTGAAAGAATTGGACTTATATACATAGACAAGACTGGATTGAGCAAACTTGTGAATGTGAAATGTTGCTGTAAAAAATTGTAGCTGCAGGGTGAGGGATTTTTTTGTGTTCTGTGAAGCTTAAGCACTTGATTTTGAAACAAGGCTGATTTTGTTCAGTTTTTACATTGGAAAGCTTCCTGTGAATCAGTGGAATAGGTTACTCATCTGTAACACACCTTTAAGATCTGCTTTCCTGTGAATTTTTAAGAAAAAGTGAGATAAAACACTGTCATAAGTGCACAGGCCTCCTTGTTCCTGTGAAGGGACAGGGACTCAGTAGGGATCTTCAATAAAGTAAATTGGACACTAATTCAAATACTTACCTGCAATCAGGGAATTATATAAACTTGGTTATTAATTTAATTGTATTCTAGTCACTTCAGTTTTCAGGGCTTTATTGGCATTCTTCCACTGATACATACCAAAAGTAGGTGATGCTGTGGGTTTAGTTGCTAGAACTGATGTCAAAGATGTTCTAGAGGGATGCTGAATTTCCTCTCTATACATATGCTAATGCAGTGGAACAGGAGGGATTAGAGGCTGAGCCTGCCATGCTGGGTGAGTCATTTTAGCTGCCAGGAACTCAGTGACCATCCCGGGAGTGTTCCTGTGTACATGTGGCACTCAGGGACATGGTTTAGTGGTGGACTTGATTTAAGGGCTGGGCTCGATGGTCTTAAAGGTTTTCTCCAACCTGCACAATTCCCTGATTCTACCACTGCCTCAGCTAAACTCCTACTGCCTGCCTTCCTTTCTGCAGCAGCTTTCTGGCTGTGAAGTCTCGGTGTAACCAGGAGATGGCACAGGAGGCCCTCTGCAGCGTTTTGGATGTTGGTGCTGCACCGGGAGCAAAGGGAGACAAAAAGGATCGGCCGTCCAAATGTCTGCCCAAAACCTGCCCGCTAGAAACGTGCAAACACCGAATGGCAGAGGTTTTTATATTCCATTTGTAAAACTAACATGTATTAACATTCAGCGTTCAGTTGCTCCCTTTAATCTTTTAGAGAACATGCACACACATCCTATTTACCTTCTATCCATGTGTAGTACACCCATTTCTGTAAAACCTGGCAAAAGAATTACACTGCACTGTCTGGAGGAAATGTAGACAACGAATTGCAGGTTACAGGGGCAGTGTTAAGCATCTTAACCTAACTACATTCCTGTCCTTACCACTAAACCCAGCTTTTCCCATATCAGTAAACTAAGGGAATGTCAGAACATGTGTGTGCTCCCTGTTTGGGATAAGTGAAGGCAGACATACAGTGTCATTTATGCTCTGTTGCTACAGTTATGTATCCTGCCAAAGCTACTCTCTTCTTCAGGCGATAGTAGCATTTGCAGGATACTTAATGGAAGTGACTGGAATAAAGAAAATAGGGAGAAAAGGTCTATTGTGAGGAATACAGATGAAGGGGAGAAATAACTAAAAATCTGAAATGGAGAAGAGCCTTGAAGTCAGTAAAAAAAGAAAAAGGTAAATATTATTTCCATTTAATTTGAACAGACTAGTTTTGGAGCAATACAAAGACCTGACTTATTTTAGGTGTAATTTAGGGGGAAAGGAAGTCAGTAAAACCTTTTCACTGCTGAGACCAATGCATTTCAAAGCAGCATTGTATGGCATAGGCCAGGATGGGCACAGAGCATGATAGATGTCCCAGGGCTGCCAGCTGTGATAGCTCATTCTCCTGCTGACTGACTCATCATGCTCAAATGCTAACTCTAAAATCAAGTGGGAAAATTATTCATTCTTAAATAGCCAAAATTGAAAAGTTACTTTCAAGAATAATAAATGCTTGGTCAGTATAATTTTTTTTCATTTCTTCCTAAATTTCTTTAGAAAGTATTTGTGAGAAATATGAATGTAGTGGAAGTCTTCTGATTTAATGCATTCTTACTTTTATATATTGCTAAATGTAACTTTAGAAGTAATCATCATGAAAAAAAATATCTTTCAGCAAAGACTGACAAAGAAAAAGGCCTTGATGTAAAATGCAAAGTTAGCCTCTCTGTTAGGTTTTGAAAAGATTGCAAGGTGTCTAAATGTGTCTAATTGTTTTTAAAGTTTAATTTCTAGTCTAAACAGAATTAAACCAACTACAGACTCCTGAGCAGTTTCATTTGAGCAGTGTCCATGGAGATCTCCCTCTGGCAATATGATAACAATGAGTGCTGAAGTAGGATTTACATTCCTGAAACTTGGATGGTTTGGATGATAATAGTTTGTCTAACAATAAATAAACGAAAAAACTCTGCTGTTGTACCTTGCTTCTGTAACAACAGCAGTACATGTTCTAAATGTGGTCCTGTTTCATATAGAATTTGACTTTTTTTTAATAAGCTTAAATTTGGATAAGGAACCATTAAAACAAGTGTTTTCTTAGTATTTGCAGCATGTCTCTGCAGAATATATATATATTTAAAACATTTCACTGATTCTTTTTAGCTGCTGGTGGCAGCCTTTTGTTAAGGAGCCATGGGAGCTCTTGGCATTTTGAGTGCTGTGTTGATTTAGATCAATTCCAAACATGATGAGACATTTAATTTTTATCTGTACATTGTCACTTTGTTTATACCAGGCCCTCCTGGTATTTCTGCACATATGGTCTTTAAATGGCTCATGGAAAAGTAGCTCTTATTCTGTCAAAGAGGAAAGATAATGATAATAATTGATAAATAAGAGATTGGTTAGAGGCCATTTGTAATGCTTTTAAGTCCTAAATAGTGATTACTCAGAAACTGAATGTTTGGATAAACACACCAGAGCAAAGACCATGTAAATTGTGTAACAGATGCCAGCAGCCCTTGCTTCCCTGGACAGACCTTCATGGGAAATCTGCATGTCCACAGATGAATACACAGCCCCTGTGTGGCATAAACTGCCTGGTTTTTACTTTTTGAGTTGCATCACCACCTAGCTACTCCTAAGAACCACAAATTCCCTCTACTCTAGTCTCACAGGACCCTCCAATGCTATGGGAAAGGGTCTGCTGGTACAAAATGACAGTCCCTGCCCTTGGTCTTGTGTACCCACTGCAGCAAGGCCAAGTGGTGGCAGTTCTCCCTGGTACCTGTGGGGAGCCCAAGGGATCGGTGCCCTCAGCTGCTCTCTTCAGTTCCTCCACAGCTCCAATAGTGAGGGGATTGCTGAGCACAATCCTGCCCCTCTGCAGGGCTCTGAGCTGGCTTACTAAGGCAGAGCTGAGCTTTGGGCTGGAAGATGTGGAGCCACAATTAATTCTCAAAGACTGAGATGTAATTCCAAAATATTTATATTTATTATCTATTATTCAATAGTTCTAAATATTATCAACTGTCTGGTAGGCAGCCAAGCGAGCAGTTCTGCAGAACCTCCTCAACATGAGATCAGTGTTGTGTGTGAAGATTTCTGCAAAGCTGAAGGGGAAGGTCCTGCCTCTCCAAAGAGGGCAGCTGTGTATTCTGCAAACATCTGCATAGAGTATTGCCATTATCTATGGTAATGGATCTCCAGACTCCTGCTAGTGGCAATCATGTTGGTATGTCTGAGCTCTTTGTCTCTGTCCCCTGTAGCAGCAAAGTAAAAGCTACTATCTGTCCCTGCCCTACTCTGACAAATTTCATTAACATGAGCAGGTTTTCATCCCATTGGTAATATCATTTGATTTCAGACATGGTGTTTCTGAATCACAGTTTAGCAGGAGATTTTCAAACAACCATTTAATGAATAATAGATAGAAACAGAAAGAAGGCAGCTTAAGAATTTTAGATAAAATTAAACTAGCAGCTGTTAGATATTGTAGCAGTCATTACATTCAGAAGTCATCTGCTACCTGTCCAGGAGACTTACACATTTTATGTGTACTGGAAATGAGATTTGGTTTAATCTTATCACACCATGATCAATTTGTTTCTCTGGGAGCTCAGCATCTGACCCCATCTTTCTGCAGTGCTATTTGCTTCAATACAATGCAATTAATAAACCAGCAGTGTATAAAGATACGGCTCAGATGGTAAAAAGTCTTCAAATCAGTAAAGGCAGATGTATCAGTGGATGATAAAACTCAATATTTCTATTTTTAGAGCTCCATCATAGGTCATGTATTCTTTTTTGTCCTATACGACAGCTTGCCAAGTGTCTTTATTTGTTGACATAAACCTGGAAAAAGTAATGTCATAGAAACAGACTTTTTTTTTAAGTATTTGTATAGAGATATATAAGTATATATGTTATATATAAGAACTTAAGTAGAATATAAGTATATTGTTTATACTTATGCATTATATTCTGTAAGAACTGAGGGAACAAATAATTCTGGGCACATCGAACATAGTTATCTCATTGGGATGGGACTGTGCCCCCTCTGTGATGCAGAATGCTGTTATAGAGATCAGAAATATTTAAATTGAGAAGGAAACTTGCAGAAAAGTTACATTTTCTTTTCCTATGTTCATGAGAATTAGTCCTTGAGAATGGCATTTTGCCTGACTGCAGGGGAGACTTGGCAGGATTCTGCAAGCAGAGAGTGGCACTGATATTCCCAGTTCTGACTGGAGAGGTTGCTGCCAGGCCACGTGTTAAATGCAGCTGAGTCAAGGGACTTGTCCTTCGGTAATTCAGTGAACAGAGCACATTCCTGTGTATCTCCCCTCCATCTCCTGCCTGCTTGGTCTGCTCTGTGAGATATGTTGCCAACAGAACTGTCTAATGTTCAGAAGTTCTGGTATTTTAAAATTTATCCTTAGGTTTGTGGTGGGGGAAGTCTTCACATTTACCTAAAGAAAAGAATAGTTAAAGAAAAAAATAGTTAAGAACCTGAAATATTCAAGGTGGGGTGGGGGGGTTGGTGGGGGTGTGTGTTATAAAACAGGAGATTTAAAAGCAATCTTGTACAGTCCAGTCAAGTAAACTTTCTAAACTTTCCATTGTTAATCAGAAAATGTTTGGGAAGGATAAATGGAGGAGGATTCAAATAATTAGATATCAAACAATTCCATTTGTTTGGTGAAAAAACACCACATATATATATGTGTGTGTGTGTGTGTGTGTGTATGTGTTCAGCAGGCTTTGTCCATGCTAGAAGTGTTTGTGGACTTCTTTAGGTAGATAACATATATGGGAGACATTAATGCTCGAATGTTATTTACACATTTTTACACCATTTTTCCTCCAGGAAGTTTGTTTAATGGGCTCAGGCTGCCATGTCAATCCTTACCTACATAGGCCAGAAACAAAAGGCTCCAGAAGGGCTCTGGTCATGTATGGTTGTGGTTCTAAATTGGTTATTAGACACCTTTAAATAAAGGTGACAATTGTGTTTGTATTTTTGTTTGGTTAGAGACAAACTTTTGAACAGTGTCATCACTGGCAGAGCAAAGTAGGGCTCATGCTATGCCATGAAAATGAACAATCAATGAGAGACAGAGCCTAAAAGGGGTTCACAAGTCAAACTTGAATATAGTTCAGTGAAACAATTTTCTGGTGAATAAAAAACTGTATGATTTCTTGATGAATGGATATAGCAACTATATTTGGAGTGGACAAGAGGTTGAAATGTTTGGTTTAGGAAAAAGATTGACAGAGAGGATTTTAATAAAACTTTTACCAGATTAATATAAAGAAAAAATATATCTGTATAATATTAAAATTGAATCCATTGGAAGATTTAGACATAAACCAAGTAGGAGGGTTTTCAGTCTTCAAACCTCTGCCTAACCGACAGTGTAAGAAATAGTTAGAACTATGGTTACAGTAACTGTTATTATGGAAAAAGTGAATGCTGAGGAATGCAGCCAGTGGCAGAATAACAGGCTGGCCAAGTCACAGGGTGGACAGACAGCAGAGCACTGGGTTTGTGTGCAGGTGTGTGAGTGTAAAGCAGCAGGCGACAACAAGGACAGATAAATAAGATGTGCAGTCATGATCTCTGGAGGCAGACTGATACCAAGCAGGGCTGTGATAGGAATTATCAATGCAGTGGAAGTCCCGCTCTGTTCGTGCACAGGAGGGGAGGGTGAAAAAGGGAAGGAATTCATGGTTACCCTGCAGTGAAAAACTGCCCATAAAGCACCGAGAGCCTTCTGTCAGTATACTGCAGAGGCTTTACTGCAGCAACCAAGTGTTCCTGTCGTTAGTCCAGAAACCATACTTTTATATAAACGACCAGAACCTGTCGATTGGTAGAATCCAATGACCTTGACATTTACCTTTTTCTGTTTCACAGCCTTCTCCTCCAAGCCCCTCAGCCTGTGCTTGGTGCTTATAACCTGATGCTGCAATCCCAGAGACCCCAGTGAGGGAGTTTCTCCTCTTGCCTGCCTGAGACTGTCTCGGGAACACAGTGCTCAGTCCAGAGAGGAGCAGGCTTGAGAAGAGCAATGGGCCTGGTGCTTGAAAAGGAATGGAAAAGCCAACTCCAGGGGAAGGGAGATCGGAAGGAGCAGCGTCCCCTCTCCCTCCAGCGGCCGGGGATGCTGCGCTCCCCCGGGGTACATTCCCCAGCGCCGTTTGAGGCTGCTCAGCTCCATAAATGCCATTTGCATGGGGATAGGATGCTACAAGAGCTGTAAATCACTGACGGCGGAGTGAACTCCTCAGGGGCAGACACGGCGGAGCCGAGACTCCGTGAGCTGGGGCAATGTGTGAACGATATCTTTTGTTGGGGGGAGAGGACTGATAGCAATTAGATGATACTTATCTGGCCCTTTGATGTGTATTTACACAAACAACGTTTTTCTCCAGGAGTTGCACTATAAAGCAGAGGCCCGTGCTCCCCGGCACCGTCCTTCCCGGCATCTCCGAAACAAGGCAGGATGACTAAGGCCCCTTTCTCCGTGGAATGGTTGTCCCAGAGCAGCCAAGCTCTCAAGAGTCCCACCGAGGGCTCTCCACACCGAGCATCGTCCGCGGGCCAGCGGCCCGGCTCCAGCTCCAGCCCCAGCCCCGGCCGGAGCGAGCAGAGCCAGGATCAGCCGGCGGGCCCGCGGGACGGGAGCGGCGGCAGCAGCCGGGACCGCGTGGAGGTTCCTCCCGCCGCAGGTACCGCGACCACCGGGACAGCCTGGGGTCCCGGGCGGGGGGCGGCGGGGCTGGAACACCCCCGGGTCGGGAAGGCAGCCCTGCGCGGGGGCTGCTCGGCGCCGGAGGAGGCGGGGGCCGTTCCCCACGCGGTGCCCCACGGCTGACCCTTTCCTCCTTGTCCCTGTCCCCAGGAGCAGACGGGAGGCCATCGGGAGCGGGGCAGCCCGTGCCAGAAGAGGGCCCCGAGGAGCCCTGCGGGCGCGGCGGGCGGCGGCTGCGCACGGCGTTCAGCGCGGAGCAGATCAGCACCCTGGAGAGCTCCTTCCAGCGGCAGCAGTACCTGGGCGCCGCCGAGCGCCGGCAGCTGGCGGGCAGGATGCGCCTCTCCGAGGTGCAGGTGAGCGCGGGCCCGGTCCGCGGCCACGGCGCGGCTCCAAACGACCTCATGAGCAAGCCTGGGCGGCCTTGTAACCTCGTCTTTTCTCCTTCCCCCAGATCAAGACGTGGTTTCAGAACCGGCGGATGAAGCTCAAGCGGCAGCTGCAGGAGTTGAGGACGGAGCCCTTCTGCAGCCCCGCTCTCCCTTACGGACCCCAGGGCGCTGTGGTGCCCTTGCCGCTCACTTACGTGGCCCGGCCGCCACCTCTGGCCCGGCACGGGGCCGCCTCTGAGGGCTGTCCTTTGGCGGCCCTGCCGGCACCCGCCCTGGACCTCAGCAGCGCCTGCAGAGCACAGCCAGTTGGCTTTTGGGCAGCACCCTGCTTTGTTGGGTACCGGGACCCCAGAGCTTTCCTGCTGGGTGTCTGACCCTCTGATACGAACTGTGACTAAAGAGGATTTGCACTACTGATAGATATCTGGGCTGCCCTCGTCTGTAACTGCCTGGTGGAGTCAAGATGCAGAGCGATCTAAACATTTACAAAGACATGCTGGACAATCCGAATCATGGACTTCAGACTCTTGCATTTATAGGCAACTGTAAAATATAAATGGGGTGGGACAAACAGTAATATAAACTGAATCTTTTAATAAACCTATTTTTTCCCAGCTTTCATGTGAATTCCTTTCTCAAGGATTGTAGAGGTATTCATTCTGCCCCAAAAGAAAGCTCCTCGTCATTTAAAGTAGCATAGACTCCTTATCTAGATTTGTTCTGCCCCCTTGCAATGTACTCTGTGGCTGAGTGCAAAAAATTGTGAATTTCCCTCTGTCTTCTAAAGCAGGTTTCCAACCCCTTCGGCTACTTACTACATGAGATTTTTTGTCATGGAACTGTGCTTTTAGCTAAATATGTGGATACACCTGTTGCTTAATAGTGGGCTCTCTATAGTAGCAGAACAGATGCTTTTAAGATTTAAAAAATTGCTTTGTAAATATGTACGAGATTATATCTTCACGTTTTTATGAGCTGCTTCAGTAGATTAGTAAGAACCTCTTACCTAAACAGATCATGGAAAGGATCTCGAAATTTCTCACCTACAAAACAGTATCTAGTCATCTCACATGCAGTTATCAGGGTACAAGGGTGATGATCAAAAGAATTTTAACATTCCAAAGCTGGTTTTCTGTAAGTGGCAGTAAAATTCCTTACCACTGCGCTATGCACTTTTAAAATTTGGATAATGAGCTAGTAAACTGATGATCAAAATGGCCTGATTTTAGGCCAGAAAAAGGGCTCTGAGAAATGATCTTTGACTGTAAATTAACATATATCTTTCAAAGTCAATTGTCAACTAACATGAAAAGAGCAATAAAAATTTCCATCCCTTTAGAGGTAATCTGGGGGGTTATTAGAAGGTTTCCGGCACACTGGTAATTTAAACTCCTGTAATGAATGGTCTGAGGGTTCTCTGTCAGCCTCCTTGAATATCTTTTGTATACAGCGGCCAATCTGCCACTTGAGTACCCTTGCCTGGTAAAAAGCAACATTATGTGCTGCTGTGGGCAGTGGGCTTTGCAGTCACCTCTGAAAGTCTCCTTGATTATTTTGTAATCTATGCTGTATTTTTCTAGTCTTTTGAGATGTTAGTCTTTGCAGTTGCACAAATTGTGTGTTTCCAATGCAAACAATTTCAGCTAAATTAAAGGCTCAGGTGAGCCCTTGCTCACCTTGCTGAAGTCTCAGGAACATCATGCAGTCATGCATTAAGGAAATTTGTTGACACATTCGATGGAGGCTTATTTCTCAAAGTCAGGTATCATTAAACAGTAATATTGATTTTAATAAATCTCTCTGACTCTTTCAAACATCATTAGGGAACTGGGAAAGAAAGAAAGGAAAGAAAGGAAGAAAGGAAGGAAGGAAGAAAGGAAGAAAGGAAGAAAGGAAGAAAGGAAGAANAAGAAAGAAAGAAAGAAAGAAAGAAAGAAAGAAAGAAAGAAAGAAAGAAAGAAAGAAAGGAGGAAGAATATTACGCAGGTTGAAGGGTTACGTGTTCCTTTTATAGTCTTGTATGGCCACAGAGGAGAGCCCCACCACTCCTCCAAATGCTCTGCCCAGCCCGTACAAAAGGAATAATGGTAATAACCCTTGCTGCTCTCGGAAGGCAGAGCGGCGGTGTGGGGAGCTAGGGGTGAAGGGATGGAGCGCTCTGAGGGCACCGGGACTACCCGCAGAGCTCCGGCAGCGCAACACCCCCAGAACAAATGGGGTAGGGTGAAAGGGAAGTGGGCACGGGCAGCACCGCAGCTGGGCCCGGGGAAAGTGAGAGACAGATGGAAAGGCTCAGGCGGAGAGAGGGAGAATAAAGAGCTCCCGCCTGCGGAGGGGAGCAGTTTCCTGGGAGGGGAACTGCGGGGACGGAGTTGGTGTAGGGGAAAGGGGTGTCGTCCTCCTCCCACCCCAATGGTGAAAAGGGAGAGGCAGGAGCACAACTCATTGCGTCCCCATGTCCCCGGTGAGAAGTGATCTGGGGCGGCTCTGAATGAGCCTTCAACCCCTGGGTCTGCCCTCCCGGGCCCGTAACGCGGGGCTGCAGCCGCCGGGCTGGGCTGTCCCCGCCCGCACCCGAGCTCGGCTCCACCGCGTCCAGCGCTGCCCGGAGCGGGGCAGCAGCTCCCCCTCCGTGCAGAGCTCTAGAGCCAGGCAGAGACAGTCGGTGCAGCAGGGACGGGGACAGCACGCAGTGCTGCCATCCTTGCCGTGGTTTAAGCCCGCGGGGTTTGTGGGGACCCCGCTGGGACAAGCGGGGCCGCGGGGCCGAGCGGCACCAGCCACGGGGCAGTGTCGGGGATGGAGGCTCAGGGAGCTGGGGGGGTGTGTGCGGCTCTCCATGCTCTGGCTGAGGCTGGCGGGTTTCGTGACAGAGTTGAGCGCTGGGTAAGGGGGTAACGGGGCATCCCAGCTCCGGACATACGAGCGGCACAACGGCTGGCGAGGCAGAAGCCGATCTCTGCTCGAAAGGGTGCTAATGGTCACTTAACATAATGACTTATTGGCCACAGGAATACTCAGCAAGCACATGAAACACTTTGCCAATGTTTTGGTAGGGCTACCTTGCAAATATTTCTCTGCTTCCCGGTAATTGCTCAAATGAACGCGAGAGGTGATGCTCACTTGGCTGAGTCCCTAATGGTATCAGGTTCCTCCGAATGTCTACATGACAATTTCTCTCCTACCTGCAAAAGTCGGCTTTCTCTAGAAGGTAAATACTATGTTCCAGTTGTCTAGAAAGCTCTATATGAAGTAATTCCATTTTTACTAAAGCAGTTCAACTCTGGCATTAAAATGTGAATGCACGTTTTTCCTTTGATCTGAGAGAAAGGAGCTCGGACTTCATTTATTCCTGCTTGTTTGAATTTCTCCTTCACTTGTTTTAGCCGTGGCAGCAGTAAAGGGGCACTAGTGCCAGTGCAGGCCCCTGCACGGTGTCAGCCCCTGGCAGGCGACCGGAGCGCTCCGGCACCGCGCCCGCAGCCGGTCCCGGGCGGACACAGCAGCGCGGCGGGGAGCGCCCCGCCCGTGTGTCTTCAATCGCACCGCAATAACCCAGCACCGGAACGCTCAGGCGGTGTGGGCAGGTCAGCTACAAATGCGAAGGAGGAAAAGAAAAAAGAAAAGAAAAAAAAAAAAAAAGCCGAGTCGATTAGCTGGGGAGGAGTAGTTTAATGCTCCTGGGGTGAAATTGTCGGAACCCCCCGGCCCGGCGGCTCTCGAGGAAGAGGCTGTATAATGTGGAAACTGGGCTCCCCGGGGAGGAGAAGGGGATGGGAGGGGAAAATTGCCAGAGCGCTAACTTCAAAGCCCTTCTCCCCTGCAGTGCGTGCGCCGAGGGGGAGAAACCTGATTGAATTAACACCGCGGGGCGGGGGAGCCGCCAGCGACCGCGCTCGGAACCGCCCGTCCCAATTTGGCTAAAGCAGCCATCAGGGGACTGGGAATAGGATCGGGGTATATCACCCCCCTGCAGCTCCCAGACATGGTGGAGCCACTCCAGGGACCTCTTTACAAACTAGGTGAAGTTATTCTACGTTGTGTGCTAATCGAGAGAGATCTCGCACTGTTAGGCCATTACATCTAATTGCTGCCCATTATCTCTTTCTTTGATACTCAATTAGATGACAATTAACTTGATAAATCCCACCGAAGTGGAGGGAGGGAAGAAAGAGGAGAGACTTCTTGGTCTCGACATGTTCCTTGTGTAGATTTTACTACTCTTCCTTTTTATCTGTGTCTTAAACTCCTAGGCTTCGACCTAGTCTTATCCCCTAATAGTACCTAGTAGGGAGCTAATCCCAGTGTCTCTTCGGTATTCAGGTAGGCTAAGTGTTTTAATTCTTATTTCAGCTCTTAGTTATTCTGCCTGGGCAATTCTGAACAGCTGTGGAGGTGTCACAAGTCCTCAGGCAATGTGGCGATGGCGTGCATAGAAATTCAAGTACTAGTTTGTTTCTAGCTAGCTTGTACTTTACTTATCTAGATGCTTTGTCCATTAGTTCTGCAAAACACACAAAAATATTTCCCGGATAAATCGTTTTTAATGCTAAGTGCGTGTTTGCTCCCACAGTGGCTGAATGGGAATATCTGGGCTTGCAGAGTGTGAGTCGGGAGGGAAGCGGGTGCAGCGCTGCCGGCTGAGTCAGTAGCATTTGTCATTTATTGTGTGTTAGCCCGCATTGTTCCCGTGGGCAAAGGAGCGGCGGGGTGATGGCACTGTCAGTGTTCACGGGTACTTCAAACAGAAAAGCGTCTATTCCCAAACAATCGATCTCGTTGATGCCTAATTGACTATCTAATAGCACCTATCAGGACATCAAAGAAGACGCTGAATAACCAAGTTAGCATTTCCAAAGGGGACCAGCGGAGGGTACAAACAGCCATCAGCTGTCCCACCGGCCGGGAGCCCAGCCCGTGCCCTGCGGCTGCCGATGGGCCTGGGATTCCTGGGGCCCCTTCTGAAGCACAGCAAACTGGCTTGTCTCGCTGCATTTTAAAACCCTGTTCCTTACAATGAGTTTACTTGCCTCTGAAGGGCTGCTACACCTCCCCAGGCTCTCTTCTCCTGCCCCTTTGTGCAGCTAAACATGGTTATTGTGGGGTTCGAATGTTGGGGTATTTTTGATTTGGGTTTGTTGGGTTTTTCGCTTTGTCTTAGTGGAGTGAGTGGCATTGCAGTTGTTTTTATTTCACCCCTATGATCTCCGCTTCTCCAGTTTTGTCAAGAAGACATTGGAAAAGCTGTGCTTTTCACAAATATAATTGGATCTACCTATAGTGAAGCCACTATCCCAGATCTGGTGGCCTAGTACGTCAGCTCTCAGTCTATGATAAATGCTACGATAGTTTGGTCTGTATATTGTTTTGGGGGTTTTATTTTTTTTTCCCCCCGTGGTCTACTTACAGACAAGGCTAGCAGATAGACAGTTTGCAACACGAAGATTTGCTCGACTATGCTAATAGTTATTCCCCTCAAGAAGAACTATTTTTCTGTTGGCAAAATACATCTACTTTTTCTTATGTTTTCATGGAAAATCAATGTGATGGTCTGCTGAAGACCTTGGCACATCAAGAGCATTCCTGGGCAACAAAAGTTGCAAAAGGCAACTTCAGCATCTGGCAAAGGATGAGTATCTAGTGTCTTGTGCAGGAGATGCTGCAGCCTGAACAATGGGCTGGACCTTCCTTAGGCAATACCTTCATGCTGTAGAGTTGCTGCAGTCCTGCCTGTTCCCATGGGTTTAAATTCCATCTGTGCTCAAAGCCCCAGATGAAATATTCCCAGGCATACCAGTGAGAGAAATCTACCATTTGTCCTTAGAAGTCTTGTAGAGCTCACATGAGAAGAGTGCTCTGTCCTGACAGCCGTATCTGTGATTATCACACCCTGGCATGAATCATTGCGGTGACATTCACGGTATCATACCGAGTTACAAGAGGACATAGGTTTTCAGTACATTTCTTGAAGGAGCAAGCATGTTTCTTATGGTTGAAAGGCTTACATACAAAGGCAGAACAATAAATATTTTGCAATGTGATTTGGAGAAATGAGTCCACTATGTTCTTAATATAACATATGTAAGAAAAATCCATCAATTTTTCAGTATAATACAATATTCTGAAGTTCTGAGTATACAGAATTCTATAGGAAAGTACACCATTTTCCCTGAGAATTTACGTTTATTTTTCATCATGTTTATATATCAATTGAATGTTGTAAAAATTTCATGTGATAGAAAAGAATTGAATGGAAGTAAATTTGTGTCTCATATGAGCCCCATATTACTGCAGGGTGAGGAGAAGATTTAACTGCAGATGTAGGGCCTCTGTCCACCCAGGGTCGTTAAAGTTTTCAAGTTTCTCAAGCTGCCACCTCTTTCTAACGGGAACTACAATGGCCACATAACACCTTTCACACTTTTCCCATCTGTTCCAGGGTTTTGTGGTCCACAGATGCAGCTACTTTCATCTGGAGTGGAGGGGAATCCTTATGTTGAGTTTAAATGTCTTGCTAAATAGGCAACTCAGACTGGAGTCTAATATAAAAAAAAATTAGTTTTCATTGACTTTCAGCAAACAGTGGGACAGTTCAGCTGCTTCCCTGCATTCTCAGCCAAAGGAGAGGAGGGAGGAAATGGCAGCAGCTCTTCAGGGTTAATAGTAGTTCCCTTCTATAGGACACATAATCTATCAATGCAAATGTTGGTCTCTTTGGGCACAGGACTGAGTGGTCATCTTGTGCCCAGTTCAATTTTGGCAGCTGGGGATGAAGTGTCTCTCCTAGAGAGTTGTCCCTGGGTGTTTCTGTGTGCCCGGGTGAGGAGCCTGCAGGGCATGGGAGACCCAAGGCTGCCTGGCTTGGCACAGGTTTCCTCTGCTGGAGAAACGGTGGGGGAGGCCATCCTATGGGAAGCAGGGTGCATGCTGCTTGCTGGGTAGGTGTGTGCTCAGTTTAGGAGCTCCTGAATACCAGTGGTTTTCATGCATTGTCTCTAAACTTCTTTTTGGTGAGGTAGTGAGGCTCTGCAGGTAGCACTCACTGCTTTACCAAGGACAACTTGCTTGTGAATGAGTTTCTGTGTGGCAGAACATGAGTTTTTCTGCTTGGATTTGTCCACATATAGGGAATTCAGAAATTGCTGATCTGAAATAAGACTGGAGATAACATACCGATGCGTTTGCTTCAGAAACAGAGGGACCGAGTACAAGTGGAATAGTTCAGGAATAGTTATTAAATCCCGAAGTTATTAAAATCAATGTGCAGGCTCTTAGTTCATTTGGGAAACAGTGAGTGACTTATCCCTGCTTGACCGAAATGTGTCTAGGATTTAAATGCTGGTGTTACAGTGGCTTTGGTTGGGTCAGTGGCACTCACAGGTATGTGGTTCTGATCCAGGGTGGGATCCAGCTGTATTCAACTGCTTGGGCATTTGCATTGGCCTATGCATGTCAGACAAAATGACAGTCTTGTGCCAGCAGTAAGTGAAACTCCTTTAGTGGCTGTGCCCAGCACCCCTCAAAGAGCAGGGCGATTTCTCTGTCGGGGCTGTGCCGAGGCAACAACAGTCTTTGCCATCCCTGCCCTGAGGGGATGGTGTTGCAAGCAAAGCTTCAGGAGGCATCCAGCTCTTGGGCTCTGTGGGCTTGGTAAGGTGTTTGCAATGCTCAGGTGCCTGGGCTTTATCCCTCCCCCGGGGCCAGTGTGGGGATAAGCCGACTCTGTGGGATCGGGAGGAGCCGATAACCATCTATCCATTCCCGGGCCACGGAGTTACGGGAACACCTGAGACAATGACAATGAATAGCACGAATGATGAGGGGGTTTGTTCCAAATGTTTTCCTAATAAACTGGGGAGGTGGTTTAGTTTACTTTTTTTTTTTCTTTTAAGAGAAAAAAACAAAACGCCTCACATTGTCTATGTATGTGAGAACCTAGATTATTACTGTGTTTTAGAAAGAAGCAGGCTACTTCCCTGTTAGACCCAGGTTTATGGTGTCCACTCCTTCTGGTGATGCATCCGAGCAGGAACTTTGAGGATTTTGGAATCGTCATTGAAACTGAGGTTCTATCAGTGCATTTACCCAGCTGGAGGGATTGGCGCTGGCTTCTGTTCTCCTTTAAGCGAGGGTTAGAATGTGAGTTATTCAAGTATCGCTACTACCGATGTGCTCATGGTCTGTATGGTGTTTTTTACTGGCGTGACCGAAAACCCGGTGAAGTTGAACAAAAGAACAACCTGGAGACGGGCTGAGCTGCCGAGATGCCCCTTTCCCCCAGCCAAGCTGTGCTGGGAGATGTCTTGGTATCCTCCCTGCATTACAAGGGCACCGTCCTTCTCGGGAAGCGGCATATGGATTGGGGTAGTATGAAGCTGATGATGTGCGAGCTCTGCTGCTCACTCAGTGCTTTGATCACTAAACGATTGGGGACATGGGTCGCGTTTTCTGGCTAGACAGACGGCGCCAAGTTCAAGCTGAGAGGGCCCGAGGCTCTGCTCACCCCCAGCCTGGCTCTGGCCCAGAGAGCGAGGGTTGACCCTCGAGGATAGGGGCTTCTTTACATTGGCCCCCCATGGCTTTTTCCAGGGAGGGAAAAGGACGGCGGAACTGGCAGGTTCTACCCCACGTTCCTTATCCCTCATCCCTGCCCCGGCCCCGGGGTGGGTGCGGATCTTGGGGCTGCTTTCGGGCATCTGTGCAATGTGGGACCCCGGACTGAGGAGGGAGCGGTGAACCCGCGCTGCCCCCGGCAGCCGCGGTGTCTTTAGACGCCCATTTGCGGGGCTGGGGCTGCCCGTGCCCTGCCCTCCAGGGGAGAGGGGCAGCTTTGCACTTCAAGGGGGTCTCCCCGGCCCCGCAGACACGCTGGAGCCAAGGGCTGTAGACATTTGCCAGACGTGTGAACTTTCCTCTTCGCTGGTAGCTGTTATCTCTGCTCGATTCCCACTTTGATGTGTGTTCGCACTTACAAACGACCCCTCCCGGGTCGGAGCGCCCATATAAGAGCGGGCCGCGGCCGCGGGTCGCCCAGCCTCTCTTCGCCATGAATCAGGCCCAGATCCCCTCGGCAGAGACCAAACCCCACGGGGTCAGGCCCCACATCTGCTGTGCGCCCCCTCCCCGCGCCCCCACCTCGCTGGGCAGCCCCACCGTCCTGGTCAGGGCCAAGCCCCGACGGGGCAGCCCCCAGCCGGGCCAGCCCGCGGACAGCGAGCCCGGCGCGGCGGAGCGGAGCCGAGACGATCCCCGGGATATCACCGAGCCCTGCCCGGCGGAGCCAGGTGCGTGAGGAGCGAACAGCCAGAGGGAAGAGGGGAGCGGGCGGGCGGGCTGGGGACACGCCGGGACCCAGGCTCCCGCCAGCGCAACATCCTGGCAGGGCTGAGGGGCGGCGGAGGCACAGCCCCAGCGGGGCAGGGGTCTCACCGCCGCTCCT
>VZTT01033388.1:6609-23884 GCA_013400855.1 Buphagus erythrorhynchus | reverse complement strand
AGAAAAAAAAGAAAAAAAAAAAACCCCCAAAAAAGCAGGGAGATTTTGTTAAATACGTCGACTCATGGAAAACCTGTCCCTGTTTGTTGTGTCACTAGCCTTTCTTCACTGTAAATTTTTTTATTGTATCTTTCCTTTCTTCACTTGATCTACAGCTTCTCTTACTTGGCCCTGCAGAATGGAGAAGGAGTATGGGAAAAAAAGAATAGTTTATTGGACTGAAAATTCAGTCCACATTGTAAGGTGCGTTCTATGAACTAGATTTAAGATTGAATAATGCCAGTGTGTTTTTACTTTTAAGCCCGTGGTAGTCTGCGTAACAGTTACAAAAATTACTTTTGAAAATAAATAAACCCACAGTGTGGATGCATATCAAACCTGACTATCAATAATGGTAAAAAATACATTTTACTGACAGGAATAAGCATTGTAACCCCAGGTTCTGAACGGGGTTGTCCTATTAAAATGAATGGCTTGCAGAAAGGGAAGAGGTCAGAAAAAAAAACCCCTGAAGGCCCTAAATTCTCCCATCCTAGCAATAGATCTCGTCTTCCAATATAGTCCATAAACATCCAGTCCTTCCGTGCCTCCATCTCTGCCTCTGTGCCCCCGGCTCCGCCCGCTGCCAGCAGGGAAGGGCTGGGGCAATGCTGCAGCTCAGCCCGTCCCCTCCGGGGGCTCTGGGAGATCGGATTGTCTGCTCCAGGTATCGAGAGGTGGAAGAATTAGAGCTCATTCATTTAATGGATGTAGCTTTTGTTTACTAGAGCAAGAAACCCTCGGGTTAGTCCTAAACTAAGCTGTTTGAGGTCTGATATCGAGTCAGACTCTTTATGTTTCCCTTTCTCTATGTTCACACGCATGGTGTGTAAATTATCATTAAATTACAGTTCTTTAGTGAAAAAAAAACCCTAATATACAAAGTTGTTTTGGTGGATTTTTTCCTGTTAATTTGTTCTGGGTGTTTTTTGGTTTTTTGGGTTTGTTTTTCTTTTTGGTTTTTTTTTTGGTTTTTTTTAAGCCCCAAAGCCAAGAATTTTTCTCTTTCCTCTTTCTGTCTTTGGTGAGAATTAGCTGAGGCTCAGAAAATTAGCCTGAATTGGTCCAAGGTAATCAGGAGGAGGAGAAAGGTATGATGGACTGCTCCTTTTAGCATCAGTGAGCTGTTTAATCTGCTCAATTTTTTATACAGAACTACACCTCTCTTGTTCACATGGAGTAATGGAGCTGACCATTGGCATCTTAAAAAAAAAAAAAAAAAAAAATCATGTTTATGCTGGAATAGTAATTGAAGATTTAGCTTAAGTTTCAGTGACCAATGAATGTAGGTGTTTGTAGTATAATATGTTGCTCCTATTTGTGTTGGTTTTGTAGCAAAACCCCTTTATTTGGATGTACAGACCATGATTCCTTATTGCTTTTCCACTGTCACTTATGGCAGTGCTGACAGGTGGTTAGAGATGAGTTACAAGTGTCTGTGAGTCTTTGAAATAGGCAGAGATGAAGATTTTTCTCTAGGACCAATCTGTCATTGGTATTTTGTGTTAGGCAAACTAGGTACAGTAGAAGGGTAAATTTTTTTTCTCACACTTCAGTTCCCAAGAGGTTCCTGCTGACTGTCCTGCCAGCATAAGCAACTTATTTCATTTCTTTCATTTCTTTCATTATACTGATGCAGCCGTTTGTGCAGGTACAAAAGGAATTAGATCAGGAATAATTCCACTGTGAGGGGGGAAGCAGAATTTTTGTCTGATACTTCCCCCCCCCCCCCGCCAAGGTAGGTTGGCTCTCTGATCTAGTTTAAAGCCCAGGTACAAAATTAGAAGTAGGGAGTTGTGGGACCTGCAGGATACTAGTCATGAATGCACAAGGTTTCCAAATATGAGGGCATGATTTCTGAAAGGAGATACCTTGTGTTCAATTTCCCCCTTCCCTGCAGTTACACGAGCAGTGACAGAGTGAGCTGCAGAGAACATTTGTGCCAAGGAGCTTGGTGAAAGCTTCCACTGCCCGTTTAACTCAGCAATACAAACTGCAATGCACTTGCTGGACAGTACAACCCTTAATACTGATCTCCTTTGGATTGCAATGTTTTATGCATTTTTCCAGCCCCTCATTTTACACCACTGAGTATTCACTATTCAATAATGTGACATGTACCTCAGTATGTTATTTTCATCACATTGTTCCATAGATTTATCTTAACCTGAGGTTTTCAGGAGGTGAAAAAGATACTTATAGCTAAAATTCTGTCTTTCTGTTTAAACCTTACAGAATGGGATCATCCTGTCCTAACTCAAACACTTTATTTCCTTCTATTTTTGGTAATGGCCGAGATGGCATTATTATTCCTATTGGCTTTGAATTTAAACTGTGCATTCTGTGCCATGAGAAAAAAAAAGAATCAGTTGCAACCCTGTTACATAGGAATCTTGGATTTGTTATAGGCTAAGTTTTCCAAGAGATGCATTAAAGGTAAAACATACACTTTCCTGGTGCAATTGCTTTTTAAATTTTATATTAATGTGAAATTTCTGTGAAATATGAGAAACTAAGTTATATGGAGGGTTGTTTCTTGTTTAGTTATACTTTTGTTTTGTATGACTTCTTCCACCTTTTGTGCAGTAATTCTGAGGGTTCATTTTGACTTTAATGACTATTAATAGATCAATTTTTTTTTAATATTATAAGAAACCCTTACAAGCTCTCTTTACCACAAGCTTTGATATGAAATCAGTGAATGATATGGTTGTGGATGCAAGTTTTTAAATTGCCTTTTAATTTAAGAAAAAAATGATATGTAAATACAATAGTCCTTTGACACTACTATATTAGAGAGAGATGAAAAGTAACTTCTAAAATATTCATTTAATATTGAAGACTGTAGCATAACAATAACCACTGGGTAAGATGACTTCTAATGCACCTTGTTTTGCTCTTTCTGAGCTCACAGCTTTATGACATTTGTTAGAAACTGTTGCAGTGTAACACAAACGTTTGATCTGTGACTGAAACATTAGATATTTATTTGACACGCATTATGTACAGTTACATTTTTTCACAACAGCAATATTTTCCCCCCAGAATTGATGTGACACATTGCTATTTAGAGTAAATTAAAGTAATTGGACAGAAACATACAAATTGTGTTTAATGCCTCTTTTTCTACTAAATGAAATGAGCAAAGAGAGCTTCTACTTCCACCTCCAAGACACCTGTGGGTGAAAGAAAGAAAAAAAATTAGTAAGTTTTTAATTTGATTTACTATTAACTGAGTTTTATAAGAGAAGACTTCACAATTCCACACATGCATGCATCATGTAAAAGGTACTTAGGATCTTAAAGGATAAAATCCTAAGAATAATTGATATATTACAGACAACCCACTTAGGGGGCTTTACACACGAGTTAGCATTACCTGGATTTGGTGATGGCTGATCCTGGCACCTGTGAGACAGGGAAAAAGTGACATTTTGGGCAGTTTGTGTGACTGCATTTCCATTATTTTCAGTTGGAGACTTCTGGGAACAAGGATTGTAGGAGTAACTTCTTAGCAATGCATGTGTTTTACATTGGACTAAATGATATATTTAATAATCTAGTTGGAGGAATGCTTAAAATATTAGTCTTGTAATAAATCAGGTTTTAAGAGAAAGCCAACATTAGACGTTAGATCAGAGTAAACAGTGCCAGTATCTTTTTACACAAGTTTTGAGGATTAATTGGGAGTTTCATAGAGTTACCTTTCATTTCTTTGCCCGTCTGTCTTCTCTAAACATTTCTGCCACTGCCTGTGTGCTGCTCTGGATGAGTGCTGCAGTACCTCAGTTGCCCCATTTTCCCATGCCCTATACCTCTTTAGAAGCAATTCTCAAAGAAGTATATGCATAGGAAGAAGGAACAACGAGCCAGATCACAATCCTCTCCACTTGTGGCAAGAGTAAACCTGGAATATAAATGCATATATTACAGAGAATAAAAATGGTTTATATTCTTTACACAGTACCATTTATTTTGAGCTGTAAGGCTGTTAAAAACTACTGCAGACTAAAACAGAGGTTGAAATATGAGATGACCAACATTAATGCATAGGATTCAGCAGTACTTAGTATGTTAAAAATTCATCAGTGCATATTTTTGAAATACATACAAGAAAGTGCAGAGTTCTTAGAGAAAATGAGGTGCAGCTCCATAAATTTGACCTGAAAATTAATTACAAGAGTAACAATATCCCCTTTTCAGTATTTTGCACTACTGCACAATATTGGATGCTTTTATATTTAAAACCTGAGAAAATAGTTATTTGAATTACTGAACAAATGCAAGAGAGAGAGAAAGAAAAAGTCTATAAATTAAAAAATATGGTAAGATCAGCACTACAAGCAGCAGTGAGACTTACCTGGTTCGCTGTCTGATGCTTGAAGTGCAATGACTTCGTTTTCATGAGAATTTATGCTTTGCTCAAGACCTTGAAGAAGTATGAACTATACAGTGTTACTGTTTTCTTAAGTGATAATCGCTTTGCCCCTTGCCAAGGTATTTGCTGCACCTGCACACTGGGTACACAAAAAGTGCTGCTGAAAACATGGGAAGTATTGCTCATAAGTTGGGGGAGTGCAATAGACAACAGAAGTGATAGGAATAATTAAAGTGATGTCTTGAAATGGGCGCTGAGAATGAGAATTTATCGTCTGTGTTTTCTTTCACATACATCACTGGTGTTTGGAAAGTGTAAATCTGTGAGAAGACCTTTTGTTCTCAAAGCCTGTGCTGTGTTCTCAGTCTAACTCACCCCCCTTTTCCCCAGCACACTATTTTGAGAATCTCTATCAATGTCCTTCACTTGCAAATGTGACTTTACTGGGGAGATAGCAAGGTCTGTGTACAAGGCTTTCCTCTGCTTATCCAGGCACCAGTGAGGCTCCCTGCTGGATGCCAAGGCTGGGAAGCATCTTTCACCATATTCTGTCCTATTTGCTAACAAATTCATTAACCATTTGCTTTCAAGTTGCTGTCTTTCTTTTAGGACATTTATTACACTGTAAAACTGCATCTCATCTCCTGTGTAATCTACTTTATATATTAGAAGTCTGAAGTGATCAGCTAAAATTATTTGAAGTGACTCAAATGAATGCAGAGAACAGCAGTGTCACAAACAGTCACAATACTAATTGCTACCTGCTCTTGTTTATTAATAAATTTAGACACTCCTGAAATTCACTGTGCGTTCTTTCAGTGTCAGAAGATTTCAAAGTTTCTTTAATTTCCTAATTTTCCTTTTTTAATCTCAGATTCATTTTGTTCTTTTCTGTCATATGAAAGAGCCATTGCATTTTGATTTGTATACAGTACCTTGAATTTACAAAAGAATTTGTTTTTCAGTTTACAGTGAAGGTTTCCCTAGATTTTACAAAGATACAAGCAATTCTTTCAGCTTGTGAAGCCATCCCAGTTGTGATCTGAAGCAAGTACTTAGTTTTGTGATTTTTAATATGCAATGCTTACTTCTGTTCTGCTGGGCTTCCTGCCTTCAGTCAGACAGCTATATCACCTGGAAAGAGAAAATCTATACTGCCCAAAACCAGAAAGTGCTCAGAGCTGTGAACACTTTCTGTGAACACATTTTCATATAATAACTGTGCCAGGGGAATTGTCAGTTTTGTTTTTGCTGTGTGGTGTTCTGAAGGAGAGAGACAGAGAAGGTTGCTTGTTTGGTTTTTGTTTGTTTTCCTGGGGGGTTGAACACTGATTGCTGGATTGGCAGCTGGAATACTGATGATATTTAAGCTCTATTCCTGAGTTCTAAGTAGGCCATCTAATGCCGTTAGATGGTGAGTGAAGCTCAGGCTCTATCCACAGAAAACCATAATGAAATCTGGTGTGGGGTCTGAGGGTTCTGTAAAGTTCCTCACTGAGAGTAATAAGATTGTTCACTTTTGTGTGAAGGAGCAGTCTCTTGATTTTTGTGCTTTATATTTGCTGTTATCAATTTGTGGATTTGCAAAGTACCTGCTACAGCTGATTTGTAATGTATCAATCTTTCTTTAGAACAGAGTTAAAGCTGGTTTTGATTTGGATTGCAGAATTAAACCTTTATTAAATGGTGTTTTATTCAGAAATATAAATGGAGCAGGCAACTTCGAAGTTTTAGAAAAAAAAATTAAAATAACACACCAGTCAATCTTTTGCCTTTGATGTTGAATACAAAGTGGTGACCTAATCCTTTTTAACCTCAAGGCGTGCTTTCTGAAATTTACTCCATTCAGGCATTCCTCTGAAAGCCACATAAAGTTGGTAGCTAGTGTAATATAAATAGTCTGAAATTTTAATGCATTCAAGAATTGGTGTTTCCAATATTTTATGTGTTGTATGTGTAATTTGATAACATAAATATTTAACAACCACTTCCTATAAAAAGACTCAGGCAAGCTTCATATAACTGATTTCGAATCATGACCAGAGAGGATAAAACAAAGTTTCTTAAATAAAAAACAAACAAAACCAACAACTCAGGCCACCCCCCATCCCTCACCATCCCAGTGCACTTGTTATTAATTTACTAATTCCTGCCTTGGGGAGAGAGGGAGTTTGGCATTTTTAAGCTGATATTTAAATTATAGTGGTATAAGTAAAGAACATTCTTAATTGCATAAAGCTGCCAACTTTTGAGCACTCTGTTTGAACAGCCCCTTTTGAATGTTAAAAGCTGTTCTAGACTGCTCCTCTAAAACCACTTGTAACCTGTCAGNAAAAAACAAACAAAACCAACAACTCAGGCCACCCCCCATCCCTCACCATCCCAGTGCACTTGTTATTAATTTACTAATTCCTGCCTTGGGGAGAGAGGGAGTTTGGCATTTTTAAGCTGATATTTAAATTATAGTGGTATAAGTAAAGAACATTCTTAATTGCATAAAGCTGCCAACTTTTGAGCACTCTGTTTGAACAGCCCCTTTTGAATGTTAAAAGCTGTTCTAGACTGCTCCTCTAAACCACTCGTAAGCTGTTGGTCCATGAAGGATTGTTGCAGAGCAGATGCAGCCAGATGGGAAAACTGGGCTGTAACACAGAGATGTGAGTGAAAGCTCTGGACTTACCTTCCATTAGCTGCATGATTTACAATATTTGAATTGTAGTTTTGAAAGAGAATGGGTTGGAATGCACTTCATTGAACCTGTGTGGCAGCTTGGAAAAGTATGATTAGGCTGGAGGCATGGTTTTCAGGGAGTTGTAGTAGCAGTTTGAGAGGTCACTATTACAAGATATTATTTAAAATCAATTTAAGCTCAAATTTGTAGAATAGTATTTCTTAAAAAACTTTGGATATGATAAAGTCCAGCCTTTCCTATTGAATTTCTCACACACTTTAAATGTAGAAATGGTGTTTGTTAGACCTACCATAGCATCTGAATTAAAACTGGAAGACTCATTCCAGTGTAATGGAATAACTGCTCATTCTGTGTAATGACCAAGAGGAGGAAGATCAGAAATGGAGGTTTTGTTTGTGTGTTATGAATACTGAAGATAACTGTTCACTGGAATGGGATCTACCAGCCTACAGTGCTGGCTTTCAGAATGGAACATACACATGCACACTCCTCTATAAATGGTTTCTTCTTACCTTTAAGTTTCATACTTTCTTTAGAGTTTATTTTCTTGGACCAATGGACCTTTTCTAAGCAGCAACAGGAGGATGATCATGCAGTTTCAGACAGCTGGAGGGTAGGGGTGCTTGGTGTCCACAATGAATCTGACATACTTGATGAGTGCATGGGTGGTGCATGTACATTTTAATGGTTATATGTGTGTTATATGGTTCCTGTCTGTTAATTATATTCTGTCACAGTGCTTATCATAAGCATAATATTTGTTAAATGGACATTCTGAAAATAGTTTTAGAAATATTCTGAAGAATGGATGTTGCTATATTCCAAAAGGGCTTTGGGTTGCAGTGGCCTGAGTTGGGATTTTTCTCAGGATTAAGGCATAAGCACTTTGTGGTGTAGGGATGTTTTTTGCTTTCCAGGCCTTCCATACACAGTCAGTACCTGTATCAGCCTCCTTTTATTCATTACTGAGAAGTTGATTAGTACCTCTGCTTAACCAAGGATGACAACATTCATCGTTACTTTTTCAAATGAGAATCTTATTCTTTCCACTCTACAAAAAGGTTTTGCTCATACATACAAAGCTTTGTTTATTTGCTTTCTAGAAATCTTTTGCTAAAAATCACCTTTTTCCACAGTACCTATAAAAACTATCTTGATAGGTTGTTGTGGGATTGATCATACTGCTCATCATGCTAATTTGTCAGCACTAATTAGAGAGGCTAATTGTCTCATTGTTTTAACCTCCCTCCATCTTCTGTTTTGTACTTCAGTGTATGGAGTTAAAATTATGTATTTTTTGTTCTGTGATGATTCAGAGCCTTTTTCTCTGATGATGAGCTGCTCTTAATGAAACTAGAGCCCTGCATTGGCGGGTGTGATTCACCAAACAAAAGTCAGCACACAGCCTCTTGACAGGTGACTGGGGAAGCTGAAAGGCTTTGCAGACAAAACTGCTGAACTTAAACCTGAAATTAGTCAGGTTTTAAGTTTTTAATTTATTCTGTAATACAGCATACTTTCCTGGACAAACATATAATTAAATTACTATTATTTGTAGCATTTGTGGTAAACGTTATAAAGGAAAGCATTGCTAAAAGACACTGAATATATAATATTTATATATAATGCTTTGGAAGCTTTATATAAAAATGTTCTGCCCAAGTTGAGTTTATTTTGTGAATGTAAAATACTTCACTGTTTAGAACCTAAAGTCTTCAATGTTTAGCTTAAAAGTATGACCACTGTAAATTCATTTCAGGAAAATGTAATGAATGCATAAAACCATCTGCGAGTGATCCTTGCAAAAAATGCCTATTTGCACAAAATCCATTTATAGAACATTATACAACCAGAAAAGAATGAGCATTCTTGTTTGCAAATGCCGAATATAATTTTGAACCAAGATGCATTATTCTATTTCCTTTTTTTTTTTTTTTTAATTTAATTGCCTTAGAGTGAAAATGCATTAAATGTGAGCAGATAGTTGAGGCATAAATTATAAAAACTATGCTACTGTCAGGAATGGTAATGCTCAAAGCTGTTGGAAAGAAAGCTTGCATATTTTGTCTGAAAGAATGAAGCTGGCAAATATCTTAACTGCTAAAGGAACACAAGATACAGTAGTTGGCCTTCAAAAGTGTTTTTTCTGGGCTAAGTCATGTGAACAAAGTTGTTTTTTGCAAACTGCAGGAAGCAGCTTATGAAAATCAACTGGAAAAAACTCACATTCAGAGATCTGATTCATTGTCTACTGAAGTCAGCAAAATATTCCCAGCAAAAACACTGGAACCTCAAAATCTTTGGGGTGTTTTTTCTCCTTTTGTTCTGAGGGATATATGAAGTGCCATTATTTTATATATCAAAGCTGAAACCCTGCTTAACTGTACAGATCTACCAGAATTCCAATACAACTAGTATAATTGTTTTTAAATGAAGATATTTGATCTGATTATATTTATGTTCCACTTGATATATGTTAACTAACACAAACATGTCTTGAAACTACCCTAAAAAGATTTTCCTATTCTTCAATTGCCTCTTGCTGCTCTTTTAAAGGAGGAAAGGCTCCTATCCTTTCCAATATTTGATTTGGTATCAATTTTTTTTCTTCCCTGTGAGTGTGACTTTTACTCTTTTTTCTTCCTTGGAAGTACTGTTTAGCTATGTGATCTACTGGTAGAACTCAAACATTCACAGTTATACTTTTCGCTTATGTGGTAAGGAGTTGTCTTAAACTGCAGATCACTCTGGGCTACCAAAAATAATTGGTTTCAATTTTGCACATTAGGGCAGGCTAAATTTGAACGGTTTCTGGTGTGCTGGTGCTGCCCACTCTCTCCCTCCCAAGTGGAGCTCCTGAACTAAAATGTGATGCCCCATTATGCATCTATTAATGATCCATCTCGAGTGTGTGATAAAGCTGCCAGAGGCTTTTGCACAAAGGTATCTTCCCCAGGGTAGTGAGGAAACAAGCTCAACAGCCCAGTAGCTGGCAAACCTTCCTGTCCTCAGTAGGACAAACAACTTGTTTCACAGCTCCCTGGAAAGGATTGTTGAGCTTATAGTAATGTTATGACTGGGGGGATAAGCTGCCCCAAGCCTTCTAATCTCTGCCAGATATGTAGAGTATAATGAACACTCCACAAAAAGCATTTTTGTTTCTGGCTTCTGGTATCTGAACCGTGTATTCCTGTACAACCTGAATGGATCACTCCAATTAATTCAGCAGTCTAGTATACTATAAAATAATTTGCATTTTAAGCCCCTGCAGACAGAGTGACTTTTAGGAAAAAAAGTTGTGTATAAAGTTGAGAATTGATAGAAGCATTTGAACCATTGTTACCTTGTTTTTCACTAGAAAGGAGCATGTAGAGAGCAGTTTTAAAAATTTTTCTTGAATTGTCAGTGCTTGCAGGTGACTTTTGCTGTCTTCATTCACTGTGTTTCATTAGCACACTAATTGAAGTACTAATGCATTCAGTATAATACTGGGAATCCAGCATGCTCAAAGATAAACTTCTTGGTCATCTTTGCAGAAATATAGAGGAAGATATAGATAGAAGATAGGGCAATGAAGGTAAATCCTTAATTGAGCCAGTTCTGACTCTTTCTAAAGGTTCTGTTTCTTCACACCAGCAGAGAAAATCTTAATAGAGCACTGCTACCTCTTTGTTCTTCCACTGAGTCCCAGTCACATGCCTCTATTCCTTATTCTGTGCTGATTCTGGCTTTTGGTGTTCCTCTTCATAAGACAGTTCAAGTCACTAGTTAGTTTTCAGTAGGGGATTAATTAAAAAAAAAAAAAGTGGAAATAGATTCCCCATTTTCATAAAAGCGAGAAAGCAAGATTTGCTGGCCTGACTGCAGCACCACACCTTCAAAGTATAAAAAGCCAGAATTGCAGGTATTTTTCTGTGCCTTGTCTCAGAATGGTGTTACTGCTTTTTGCCATTTCCACATGCCAGGTTCTGTCTCTAACTTAAAATTGATAAAATTTTTAAAAAGAATGCATTTCAGATGTAGAAAAATACCTACATGTTAATAAAATGTGAGAATTTCTTTCACCTGTAAATACATGTATTGGCTCATAAGACTTCAAGTACTTTCTTGACTGATTAGTAAATGGCAGTAGCACTTCTGAACAATCTGTTAGCCTCAAGTGCAAAGTGTCTCCTGCCTCTCCTGTAGACTGATCCCCAGCTATGTGAATGAGTAAAGATTTGTGGGGTGAAATTGTGTAGATTCACAGCAGCAGGCCTTGAAGTTTTTGTGCTGTTCATTGAACAAAACTTCATATTTTAGTATTTAGAAACTTGTTCTTTAGTTGAAATCTCAATCTGAATCAGCTAAATCTGATTCTGAATCAGCTAAACTGACTGTAGCNACTTCATATTTTAGTATTTAGAAATTTGTTCTTTAGTTGAAATCTGAATCTGAATCAGCTAAAATGACTGTAGCCAGAAGTTTCATAGTCCCTAAATTAAACAACTTTACATGTTTACACTTAGAAGAGTAGTCTTATTTCAGTAGAATTACTAATGTGGGTAACATAAGGAATGGAAAATTTTTGAAGGGCATGATCTGAAAAATGAAGCTTTAACATTTACACAGTTGATCTATACCTTAATGCTTGACATTGTGACCAAGAGATTTATATTTTTCCCCAATCTGTCCTACAGCCACAGGAGGAAGTACTTTTGATCAGGTTCAAGCTAGTCCTCTCTGATTTTAGTTACTCTGAAATAGAAATGGAGACAATACAGCAGCTTGCCCTACAGTGCTGTCACTGAAGGAATACAGCATCCTCAGCAATCTTACGAACAAGAAGCAGACTATGTTTTTTCTATATCCTTTGTATATCCAATATTACCTTTAGAAATATAACAAAAAGACAAATTCAAACAGCAGCCTTGGCAAAATATGAAAACTCCATTTAGCACGGGTACAAGTTACTGATATCAAAGAAGCTGGGAATTAGTGAGGAGACAGAATTATCTGCTTACGCTGCCAGAGGGAGTAACAGCAAAATTAACCTTGAAAACTGTTTGGAGAGCATTCTTGTGAAAACAGTATGACACAATGTTGAAATTATGGATATGAAGAGGTCAACAGTTCTTAACTGATTGTGGGCAGTTATATTTTATTTACTGCGGTTTTGAAGTGATGTTACAGCAGACCTGTTTGTTCTACAATTTCGGAGTACAAATACAGTTTACTCATATTTTCTGTAGTCTGATAGAAAGATTTGTTCAATTATTATGTTGTTCACCCCTGTTGCAAAAGCAAAGTTCCGTTCAGGTATTTAATTTGAACATAAAAATATCCGAATCTTAGGCAATCCCTGCTTCAGGCTCAGTTTTGGACAATCAGCAAAATAAAATAATTAAGTGGAGTAAGTATAAAACTCATACTTATTCCATATATTTGAAGACCCTTTTTTCTACTTGTAGCTGAAACCTGCTGCAAACCTATCAAACATATTCTGTTTGTGGTGGTTAGAATTTGTACTTCAGGACAAGAGATTTTGTTAATATTGTGTTTAGGTCACTAGGGAATACTAACTTGGACATATTTGCTGTAGACTCCTTGCTAATATTTGGTGGTTGTGATAAACAGTCTTCCAGCCTGCTTTTTAAGAACTTT
This sequence comes from Buphagus erythrorhynchus, assembly GCA_013400855.1. Taxonomy (NCBI): domain Eukaryota; kingdom Metazoa; phylum Chordata; class Aves; order Passeriformes; family Sturnidae; genus Buphagus; species Buphagus erythrorhynchus. The sequence goes on along the minus strand of VZTT01033388.1, from coordinate 11,132 downwards.
TTTTTTAATGTCTGTTCCTTCAGAAAGAGTGTGCCCTAGGGCATAATTTTGGTGCCATCATGATATGTTTTCAGATCTTAGTTTAAATATGGTTATGCAATAATTTATGTATGCAGTGTCAGGGAATAATGGTTATACTAAATAAAACAAGTCAGGAAGCATTGCATTTCTGCTTTCAAAATATAGAATTTTAACAAGTACTAGCTAAATTGCATCCCAGAATTTTCTGTCATCAGTGAGGACTGTCTGACAGTGACCTGTCTTCCCACACCTCTAGGGTGGATGCACAGCAAGATGGGGACTGTGGCAGAAAAGTGTTCCCTGCTGCAAGTAAAGACCAAGCTCTTGACCCCCTGAGGAAGGAGATGCATCCCAAAGTCCTGAGGGAATTGGTTGCTGTAGTTGCCAATCTCCTCTCCATGATATTTGAAAGGTCATGGCAGTTAAGTGGAGTTTCAGGTGACTGGAAAAAGGAAAACATTGTACTCGTCTTTAATAGGGGTAGAAAGGGAGATCCTGGGAGCAGCTGCCCTGTCAGCCTCACCTCTGTGCCTGGGAAGATCATGGACCAGATCCTCTCAGCAGCTCTGCTAAGGCAATGGAGGACAGGGAGGAGATTTGGGACAGCCAGCACGGCTTCACCAAGGGCAAATCCTGCCTGCCCAACCCAGGGGCCTTCCATGACAGAGAGATACATCAGTGGGCAAAGGAAGGCTTTGTCTGGACTTCCGTAAAGCCTTTGACACAGTTCCCCACAACACCCTTCTCTCTAAATTGGGGAGAGGTGGATTTGATAGTTGGACTGTTTGGTGGAAGAGGAATTGGCTGGACAGTTGCACCCAGAGGGCAGTGGTTAATGTCTTGGCCTCCCAGTGGACATCAGTGACAAGTGGTGTTCCTCTGAGGACTGTACTGGGACCAGTCCTATTTAATATCTTTATCAATGATATAGATGAAGGGATTGAGTGCACCCTCAGCAAATTTGCAGCAGACATCAAGCTGAGTGGTGTGGTTGGCACCCCTGAAGGATGGGATGATATCCAGAGGGACCTGGACAAGCTGGAGAAGTGGGCCATGGGAATCTCATGGGGTTTAATAAGACCAGCTGCAGGGTGCTGCACTTGTGTTGGAACAACTCCCTGTATTGGTCCAGGCTGGGGATGAGCAGAATGAGAGCAGCCTTGCCCAGGAGGACTTGAGGGTGCTGCTGGGTGAGAGGCTGGACATGACCCAGCCATGAGCACTGGCAACACAGAAAACCAATTTTGTCCTGGGCTGCATCCAGAGCAGTGTGGGCAGCAGGGCAGGGAGGGGATTCTGCCCCTCTGCTCTGCTCTGCCCTTCTGAGACTCCACCTGCAGGGCTGCATCCAGCCCTGGGGTCCCAGCACAGGAAGGACACAAAGATGATGAGAGGAACACCCCTCTGGAACATCTCTTCTATGAGGAATGACTGAGAAAGTTGGACTTGTTCAGCCTGGAGAAGAGAAGGTTCTGGGGAAATCTTGCAGTCTTTCAGTATTGAAGTGGCACCTACAAGAAAGATAAGGACAAACTTCTAAGCAGAATCTGTTGTGATAGGACAGGGGGGATGGTTTTAAACTGGAGGGGTGTCATTTTAGCCCAGACATAAGAAATAAGCATTTAACAATGAAGGTGCTAAAACACTGGCCCAGGTTGCTCAGAGAGGTGGCAGATGACCCATCCCTGGTGACATCCAAAGTCAGGTAGGATGGGGCTCTGAGCAACCTGGTCTGGTTGGAGATGTCACTTTGCAGGGGATGTGGACTAGATGACCTTTACAAGGTCCCTTCCAGCTCAAACTGTTTATGATTCTATGATTTAAATAGCCTTTACTAAGAAAGAGTGTGCAAGTAGAAAGAGAAAAAAAGGAACCCTAAAGCAAAGTGAAAATGTCTGGATTGTATATGTAAACAGGGGAGTATTAGATAAACTAGTAGGTACTTGATATTGTTATAAAGGGGATTGAGATGTGAAGTTAAAGAAGGGGAATTCTTATTAATAATGCATTTTATAAGGATTTTAACTTTCTTGATGCTTTGAGACATATATTCTGTCCCTTTGTATCAGCATGACCCCTACAGTGGCATAACGTCCAAAATTTACTTTATTTAGACTTTCAAGATTTGGTCTTGGTTTGCTGAAAATTTACAGAAAATTATATTCCCAATTAAAGATTTTCCTCACTTAATGAGAGAGTAATATCACAACTTTCCCTTTTGACAAGTCAGGAAGCTGGCTTTATACATGTGTAAATTTGATCACTTTATACAGGGTATGTGAAAGAAAGTTATGTACTAAGGACAGGTGAAAATGGATGGGCATCAGGAAAAGGTTGTGGCTATCTTGAAGGAAAACATGTATATTTCTAGTAGATCTAATGAGGCCTAGACAAATCCAAATAGATTTGTTCAGCTCTGATTTTACTGTCTTTCCTGCACCTGAACCTAAGCTTCTCCTGATACTTCTGTAGCTATACACACAGACAATTTTTAATTTTGCTTTGAGCAACTCTTCTAAGTACTACTGGGTAATGGCTCATGTGTCCCAAAGGATTCATCCAGTTCAGGATTGCACAGTGATCTGTTCTTCTGTCAATAGATGAATTGTAACAGAATTCTATGCCTTTGTAGCAGAATCGTGAGCTCCTAAAACAAAGAAAGAAAACAAGAAAACGATTTCAGATTGTGAACAAACGTAATCCATGTCTAGCAGTATCTCTAGCTGAGATTATGTCCAAGCAGCCTCTGTCCCATCTGCAACAACTTTGTTTTGAGAGAGACAGATAAACAGCAAGAAGAAAAATATTTTCCTTTTGTGCAGTAAGCATTCACTCTTTGAAAGTGGTTTCAAATCTTAACTCTTTATGCCAAGTTCTGAAGTACGTCAGGTGATGCAAGCGTGCCATAAACATATCAGAAAAACACTGGACACTATTTTGGCTAGTGAAAGTAAGACAGAGTAACTATTAAAATGTTTTCCTGAATATAAGATTTTTTTCAGTCTATGCAGGGTTCAAAGGCCTTTCATTATTTTATATCTTCCTTTTTTTTTTAATTTTTCATATATGTTTTCACCAAATTTACTTTGAAAATGATTTATTCACAGAAAATGTTCATTTTTTAGTATGTGTGTGTCTCTCTTAAAAATACACTAATAAAAACAAGAATTTGAAGCTTGAATATAAACCAGAACTTTGATAACTCTGACTTTTTCTTTGTGGTGAGAAGTTTTCCTTTTTTTCAGGAAAGACTTACTACATGGAAAGTATTCAAAGCTATCAAGTCTATCAAAAGTTATTTATTTTATTCCCTTCCTTCCTGACAATTGCAAAACAATTATCAAATCAGGCTCTGAAATCAGATGAAATCCAAGACTACACAAAAATGACCAGAATTACTGTCTAAAAATTGCTCATTTAAATTGGATTATCAACATTTTAATTTTCAAATCTATAGCCAGAAAATTCATCTTATCAGAAAATGTAGGGAATAGATTTGTATATTCTTGTTAGAATGAATTTTCTGTGCAGATGTGAAGCCTTAGGGAAAAACTCCCTTGGGGTTAATCTACTTTTCTCCCTCAGTTAAGATCTGGCTTAATACAGTTTCCTCTCCCCTATCATGACTACATTACAAAGTGTTCTGAAACTTACAAAGTATGGTTTTTGTTTTGAAGCAAAACATTGTAAATGAGAGGAATTCATGGAGCTGGAGGCAACAAGAAGCTTTAGAAGGTTTAACAGGAGGTGATCACTTAACAGCCTGTTACGTTTTACCTCATTACCTCTGCTGTTGATCCTACTAATTTTATTTTACTGTAGTTTGTCTTTCAAAAGTTACCTCATTTTGACTGAAATGTCAAAAGATGGGACCCTTATTTTTCTTGGTAATCCCTCTCTGCTCTCCCCCACCATGGTTAATCACCTTGCATTTCTTTTTCCACTTCTCACTGTTGGTGCTTGTTAGGCTATTCCTTAGGAATGAGGTAATTCTCTGTTATCTAGTATTTTCCTCTCCATAAAGATATTTTGTATCGCTCTGTGAGACCAAAGCCCAAACAGCTCCTCTGCAGCTGAGTTACAGCAAAAACACCTGGAAGAAACACTGCTGACCTCTGGGAGCTGCAAAGTTCCAATGCAAACCACTATCAATATTTACCTTCAAGCTTCTCAGTATAAAACGTGTTTTTTGCTTTTCACAGCAGATGGTTTTTCATTGAAAACATAAGGATTTCAGTATTTAATCCTACTTTAATAATCAGAAGTTCAATTGTCTACTTCTCACATTGTCTTACGTAACATATTTTCTAATAGAAATGAAATTATGAATTCTGAAATGATAAAGGTATTAATTCTGAATATTCATTTCTTTTGACTACTGCCAAGGAGGGAAAAATGGACACTTATGGAAGGTGATAATATATAGCTCTTTTTAAGCAGTTATTTAGATAGGAACTTATTTAAATATAGATAGAATGTTCTCTGAGTGCTTTGATCCTGAT